>OOFG01084214.1:0-17727 GCA_900323295.1 Molva molva
TACAAACTGTAAAGACCCATAGTTTAACAAACTGTAAAGATCTAGTTTTACAAACTGTAAAGACCTATAGTTGAACAAACTGTAAAGATCTATTGTTTTACAAACTGTAAAGTTCTATAGTTTAACAAACTGTAAAGCCCCATAGTTTAACAAACTGTAAAGATCTAGTTTTACAAACTGT
The DNA here is from genome assembly GCA_900323295.1 of Molva molva. Taxonomy (NCBI): domain Eukaryota; kingdom Metazoa; phylum Chordata; class Actinopteri; order Gadiformes; family Lotidae; genus Molva; species Molva molva. The sequence goes on from OOFG01084214.1 coordinate 182, forward strand.
AAAGACGTACAGTTTAACAAGCTGTAAAGATCTATAGTTTTACAAACTGTAAAGACTTATAGTTTAACACTGTAAAGACCTAGATAGAAAATCTAGAGATTCTAGATAATTATTAATACTATCTTATCAAGGACTTTTTAATACTATCAGGTATGAGTATTTAAAATACTTTTAGGTACTCAACAGAGTTCTCCCAACACAAAAACACGCTGAGATAATGAGATAACACAACACAATAATAATGACTAAAAGGATCAACATGTAAGGGACAGCTAGATTTCACTTACCAACATGGTGCAGCCGTGCTGTTCTATAGAGAACAGATAGAGATAGATGGAGTTCACTCACCACAACATCCATGCATCGTCTCCATCCTACAACCTAGTTGCCCACTGAACCCTGTTTACCAAAGAACCCCCTCCCTCTCTCTCTCTTTCTCCCTCTATTTGTCCCTCTCTCCCCCTTCTCTCTCTTTCTCTCTGTCTCTGTCTCTCTTTCCCCCCTTCTCTTGCTCTCTCTCCCTTCTCTCTCTCCCCCCCTCTCTACTTGTAAAGCCACACATGGCTAGCTAGCGTCCAAACAGACGATGGTGTGAAACCAGATCCTCGTAACCTGTCTGAAAAGTTCCACAACGCCGTTAAAAATTCAAGAGCGGAATCACAGGGATATCTCTCTCCCTCCCTCTCTCTCTCTCCCTCGCTCCCTCTCTCTCTCTCTCTCTCTCTCGCTCTCTCTCTCTCTCCTTACTTTTCTCTGCTTTGTCGACTTGGAAACCCAACACAACTACAGACAGACAGGGTGGAGGCAGACAGACAGACAGCTAGACAGACAGATAGACAGGGTGTGATAGAGGCAGCAGCCATTGATTAATTGATCTTCAACAACAAGTGTGGCATCAAATATAACCCACAACTGTCTGTCTACCTGTCTGTCTGTCTGCCTGCCTGTCTGTCACAGAATAAATCTGGCTGTTGATCACGCCACAGACAGGAAGTGTTTGTGTTCTTACTGCCTTTAGGTGGTTCAGGGTAGAGACTAGCATGTAGTTCCTCTAAAGGCCTCTAGGTGGTTCAGGGTAGAGACTAGCATGTAGTTCCTCTTACGGCCTTTATGTTGTTCACTGTAGAGACTAGCATGTCGTTCCTCTAAAGCAGGGGTGGGGAGCCTCAGGCCCTGGGCCGTGTGAGGCCCGTGAGACTGTTTGATCCTACGAGGCGATACATAAATACACACACAAAAAAATAAACTCGGGAAAAGTAATTTCTAGAGAGCAATTAATTCCCCCCCCAAAAAAACATGCGGATGTCTTTCTGACACTTAGCCTTTGGTTTTATTTAATTGATTTATTTACACATGAAGACAACACGAGTGTAACTGTCATCGCGTTTCGTCACGTCATGTCATCAGTAAATGACAGGTCTTAAGCAAGAGGAGACAGATTTTGGTAAAGCGGAACATGGCGAGTAAGAAAAGAAAAGTTGATGCAGAATGTCGTTCTTTCAAAGAGAAATGGACACACGATCACTTCTCTGTGGAAGTGAAAGCCTGTGTGCCTGGTTTTTGGGCGCACTGGCTAATCACGAAGAAGCTGAAACCTCATGCCGAAAACTACTTAACATCAGTGAATATAAAACCAACAGGAACAGATTATTAAAAATTGAGAGCATTAAAACAATAAGAAACAATAAGATGGATAAAATTCAAAGTGGCTAAAAACATGAAATGAATGGTCATGATCTTGATGTTATTTCAATTAAGTTAAAAAGGCCATAAAAATACGTTGTGAGTCTTAACATTTTCAACAGAGGTTATGTGTTCAATAATTTAGTATGGCCCTTGAGGGATGATATAAAAATCAAAATGGCCCTTCATAGGAAAAAGCTTCCCCACCCCTGGTCTAGATGGACCACTTATAAAAACTGAGCTTGGCATATCAGGTTTTAAGTATTATGCACCATACAAGAACATTTTGAGTTCCTCAATTGAGTCTCTTCTCATCAGAACATTTACTTAGTCAGCTTCTCTGTATGATGCATGTAACTTTCTGTTTATCCGTTGTTTTTCTTTGCTTTTCATTTAGTATTCACGGTTTGTATTGACAGTTGTGCTTGTCTTGTCAAACGTGTGTATATGTGTTTATTTGTATACAGGTCTCTCTTGAAAAACATCTTGATCTCAATTAGACTTCCTGTTTAAAACATGAGGACTAGTCTGGCTACTTACCAACTCAGCACATTCTGCAGATGCGTAGTTTTGATCGTCTTCCCCAACAACCAGCAACAGTGGACACTTTATATTTTCCACCTAGCAAAGATATGACAAACAGTTTTATTGTGTGCATTGTGTGTGCGTGCGTGCATGTGCATGCGTGTACCTACATTTATATTTTCATCTGCAGAGTGCGGTAGGGTTATGCCTCGCAGTATTAGAGAGTTTTGCTCATCTTGCTGAATCATGTGTTCCTTCCTAATGGAAAAAGTTACTTAATGATGTGATTCCAATAAAGCAATATCCATCTTTGTATTAGGGACATAAATGGGAATTTGTTGACTATTGTAGAGTAAACGCCAAAAAGGTAATCCAGTTATCCTGCTTTGCCATTAGGATTTCTATGGCAGTTGATAGCAATCATTTCTAAAACTGACATCTAAAAGAATACTTACGTTTTAAAGTTGTGCTTCACCACTTTGGATACTGTCCCTTCTATCAGTAAAGGGCTGCCATTGATAGAGACTAAGCAGCGAGGCTAGAACACAACATGGTTAAGATACATCATACAGTTGAAAGAAGACAACACATATCCGCCTTGTTTGTGGAAATACTTACACTGATAACTTCGGTGCGGCATGCCATATTGAGAACAACCATTGCACCCTGAGATAAGCCGTAAAGTCCAACTCTGTCGCTGATCACTAGTGGATGCTCCTGGAGAAACTCAAACGCCCTCTTTATGGACAAAGATGACCAAGAATACTCCCATTAGATCACATTACAAATCCATAGATCAACAGCTGCACAAGACAGAGAGAAAGAACAGCCATCAACAGAAACAAGGTAAGGCACGGGCAAAAACATCACAGACCAGAAAATAGTCCATCGTGAATTCTCTTCCAGGAATGACATAGTTGGCCACAAAGGCTACAAAACCATGGGACGCAAGCAATGCGGGACGGCACTCCGACGCATTCTCCCTCAAGCCCCATAAATCAAACACTCCAGGAAAGGGTCCAGGACCTAAAGAGTACAACAGTTTAGATCCAAAAAATGCTTCGCTAACGAATCCCCTCAGGATTGCAGAGAAGCAGGGGGGAAAGAGGCTATGGAAAGATACCTGGAGGCATGAAGAGGATACCATCAAGCTCTTTCTCTCGCACTACGATCCTCTTTACACCCGGTGCCATGTACCACCTCTCGGCCACCACTGAGGCCAGGGGAGGCTGCTGCCTGAACCCTTCAGACAGGTGACCCTTATACACCGAGATGAGCACCTCCTGTGGTGTGCACACATCACTCCTATTCAAACTGAGGAAGAGGTAGACAATCATTTATTCAAGTAAACCCAGCCTTTGCTCATAATATATTTCAACATGTTTTAAATATATGTCAAGAATCCACACCGCCCCCCATTATCACAAGAGTAAGTAACCAACACCAAGTGTCAAGGAGTACCGTCACTGACAGTTAAGCTTTGACCCTTATCTGACCTGATGTAGTAGTACATTACCTTGTATACTTTTTAGATCCTGGCACAGCGATCAAACTCCACAGCAAACCCATCCTTTCCTTTCCTGTGTATGTTCCCCCCAGACTAGCATCTTCCGAAACTGTGAAATGAATCCAGATAGCAGTTGTAATGACAAACATGTCATCAATCGTTGTTGCACGACAGTACATAATGAACCGTCGTTCATTATTTTAACGTCAGGAAGTAAGCCCTGCATGTGAATTGAAGAAATGCTTTAGGTCAAATAGTCATCAAAACAACATCTACCATTGACATTCCCTGTATTGTCAGCGACATAGTGTCCAAATGCCTCCCAATACTCTTTTGTCTCAGAATAGTGAAGAGAGTGCAAAGTTACTGAAAGACCAGGAGGCAGATTTTCCACAAGCACCCTGAACTTCTTGCTTACAAGTGCCCGAGAGGGACAAACAGAGAGAACTGGGTCTACAGCCTCAGCCATGATTTATAATCTGTGAAGCAGAAACACGTCACAATGATCAGTTCAAATAAGTTATTGTAGAAACATTTTGAATACAAATGTAACACTAGTTTGTTATTTTAAGGTTGTACAATACCACAAGTCACTTCTTAGACAATGTACTATACCTGGTACGCACAGAGCCTTCAATGCATAAATTCCACAAGGATGAAATCCACCATAAGGGATGACTCTGCACTATAACTGGTTAGCGATCATCTGAAGACAAATATATATAGCCTACGTCTTCATGCCCCCACTTAATCTTTTCTGAAATGTTCTACATGTCCTGAGGGTGTCCTTTGGGACAGTTACCAGTGTGCACACAAGACCTTTTACACTATTTGTCTTTATTGATATTTCCATGTTTTTTGTGTGTTCATTTCTTTGTCTGTGTTGATCTATTACTTCAAGGTGTGTAAACACATGCCTCTTGTTTGCCCTTTCCATACAACTTCACTTGGTCTGAAACACAAATAAGAATTAAACATACTTTGCTGTCGGGGAAAATAATCTGTTAGTCTTTCAACATCTTTTCATGTTTATTAGCATAGCATGTCTTGCGAAAGGAAAAAAGAAAGGTTGAATGAGCAATAGAAAACAGAAATAAAAATCCTCATTAAGCAATGTAGGTGGACCGAGTTTTGAATCCAGGAGGACAAAGGCCTTGAATCTGGATACATTTATGGATCTGTTTGCTGGACATCCCAAAACTGAAGACTACAGTTAACATACATTTGTAAAGTGTTACTGATAAGTCACATAAATACAGTGTTGAATGGTACTAGCATGGTCGTTTAGCCGTTATTCTTTGCAATAAATGGCGAAAAACTGCGAACGATGAGTTCTTATGTAACTGGGCCGTTGACAGATCAACTGGCACAGATTCTGATCAAACAAAGAATTGCTGCCACATTGACCTAGCTGACATTTTTTTAATGTTTTGTCATGGTCAATGATCAGCCCCATAAACTCTAATATCCTTAAACGCATAATAGAATATATATAATTACACACAATAGCATATAAAAAAAGAATATACCCAGCTCCAGAATATTCTTGGATACAGAACATAATTGGCTACAGACCGGTGTATAGATAATCATAATAATAATAATAATAAATGCAGAATACATAATCTCATCAGAATCAAGAAATACACACAACATTATTTCCTTTTGCAGTGACCATAATAATATAATATAAATAATTAAAGCTGCAAGCAGCATTTATCGGGGGCCAAGCCTGATACAGACCATTAAGACCTTTTTGTTTGTATACGGTTGACAACGCTGGAATAGCCTCAGCTTGGGTCTGGTGATGCGTAAAAACATTACCATATCTGAAAAGGGTGAGGAGTTATGCTTCCTCAAAGTTTTCAATCGATTGCTGTAGTGCCCCCTATGGTCCTATTTGGATGAACTTTAGCCTGGTTAAACTTGACCTATGTTTCATTTAGTACACAAACTTTTTGCCCTAAGCCAGTGGTTCCCAAACTTTTAACCGTCAGGTACCCCCTGAGAGTACCCCCAGCATCACGGACAGCTCACTAAAATGTTTTTGTTCTAAATTCTGGTGCATAAACAAAAAGTGAACACGCATATACATAACATATGAATACACTTTCAAAATGTATCAGTTCTCAACTAACCTAACGTTACTGGCTAAGGGGAAAAACTTTTATCCAACGTTTATCAATGACCAAGACCAAGCCGTGTGGATCTTTCAGTGCGTGAGTTTCCCGTCATGGATAAGAGGAAGGGGAGTGTTGTTACACTGGGCTGCATACATTTCCTTTTGGTACTGAGACTTCAGTCAGCCACAGGACTGTGTGGTAAGGTAAATCACAGATTAATTTCGAGTACCCCCTAGATCAATCCACATACACCCGGGGGTTCGCGTACCCCACTTTGACAACCGCTGCCCTAAACTAATCCCGCCTTTAGGCACCTAAAGGTGATTGGGCTAATTTGGCCGTCCGGTGGCCATGTTGTTGCAGGTGATGGGTTCCTTAGAAACATTTGTTCGTCGTGAGGAGAGACAAATGTCTACAAAATTTCATGACCCTAGGTGGAATGGGTCAGAAAATATCACCGCCCAAAGTTTGCATTTTCAGTTGATTGCTAAAGCGCCCCCTATTGCCCAATCTGGAAATAATTGGGGGCAATTCATCTTGACTCATGTGTCTCTAACTACACCAAGTTTGATGATGATTGGCATAAGTTAACCCCACCTTTTGGCTCCTTCAATTTGATTGGCCACTTTGGGCCTCTGGCAACCATTTTGTTTTGTCAATCGACTACATCTTACTTGAGCAGTTAGAACTTTTAACAGTTCCAAAGTTGGTCTCGCTCAAATCAAACATTCCGTCTAGGAACTGTGGTAATTTTAGTCACCGACCACGCCCATTTTGATGCCACGCCCTAATTAAAAATGTGGTCATCTTGCTCAGAATTTTATCCTGAACAACTTTTGTATCGGACTCGAGATCATAGGAGTCCATCTTGATGTCAATATAAGCATTTAAGTCTATACACGTTTTAAACCACACCCTTTTTCATAGTTTTTGGCTCCTAGGGGCTTTCATATTTTGTGTACAGACTAATAATTTGTTTTCAAGTAGGACTTTAAATGAGACATGCCAATTGCAGTAAACATATTGTCCCATCTTTCATCATCTCCCTGGGGACTTCAGGAGTTCAAGTCTTTGCCGCTCCCTATTTTAATGTTCACCCTCTCAGCGTATATAGACCGAGAGTGGGAGCCCTGAAGTGGAAGGACCAGCATTCAGTTCTATTTCATGTTGGCTACGCTGTACCAATCAACGTGGGCCCCGCCCACATTCCCCACGGCGCTGTCTATATTGCGGCGCACAGCAGAACTCGTCGTCCCTTTTCTTTCAGCTATTGTCTGAACCTTATCATATAAGCTACTCATCGAATTCATCATGATGGGATTCCTCATACCGCCTCTCATTGGAGCGGATGTATGAGGAGCCTTGTGGCTGGCCGCAGTTGGCGGCGTGGGTTTTCCTAGCTCCGCCCCCGGTGGCAGCGGATGTAGGAGAAACAGTCTTGCTCTGCATCGCCATTTTTTCATGGGTTTTACGAAATACAGGTTGAGTCAGAGGTTACAGACTCACTCTATTCTTGATTAGCGCTTTGCGTCGTTTTTTATTTAGCTGTTGTGTTTTGCACATCTTCGGCTTATGGAGTCTGATGTGCCCTGTGATTTAGGTAATTGTGACTTGGGTCCAGCAGCAGTACATTCATCGGGCTCCGCTTGCAGCTTCACCTTAGCCCATAAGGCGAAGCCTAGACGTCGTAGCCGACATGAAATAGAACGATAATTATGCTATTATAGCTCTAGTTCTATGATTGTAGGCGTAGCCGTCTAGTTTCCCACCTGCAGTACCCTCCAATTGCTGAAAGAATAGCATTGAAGATGAGTGCTGCTGTGCACCAGCAATATAGACACGGTGCCGGGGGAATGTGGGTGGGGCCCAGGTTGATTGTTACGTTGTTGAAATTTTCTGTGAAAATGAAAGGCAAAATGAAACGGTTAATACCGGCCAAAGACAAAGCAGAGAGGCCAGCAGAGGACAGTGGAGAAGCACTTCCACCATCGACCTCTGGTATGGGAGGAGACCGCCGTGTGGGTATGGAGGACATCCATCAGTATTCAGACCAGCCTTCCTCCGAGTGTCGAAAGTATCAAGAGGAATATATCCAGTATGGATTGACATGCCTCGTTGTCAACGAAGTACAACATCCCCAATGTGTCGTGTGCACTGAGGTGCTTGCAGATGAAAGCCTAAAGCCCGTAAAAATGCTACGACACTTGAAAACCAAGCACTCCTCCCTCGCTGCGAAACCAGTCGTCTTTTTCCGCCGAAAAGAGCGCGAGTTGCTAGGCCTAAAGAAGGTCCTAACAAAACAAACAACAATCCCTGGCAAAGCTCAAATGGCATCATATGAACTGGCATACTTAATTGCACAGGCAAAAAAGCCACACACGATCGAGGAAACCCTTATCAAACCCGCTGCTATAGCTATGAGTCGGGCTATGCATGGAGATAAACTGGCCCGTGAGCTGGAATCAATGCCACTGTCTAACGGCACCAATGCCCGGCGCATCACCGACTTAGCCCAGGACATGAAGTGTCAGCTGATTGACAGAGTGATGAAGGGGAAATATGCTTTGCAGTTAGATGAATCGACAGAAAGATCAAATAATGCCCAGCTGCTTGTATTCGTCAGATACAGTTTTGACGGAAAACTTGAGGACATAGCTCAGGAGGTAGAGCGGGAGGTTGCTAGTTCGATCCCCGGCTCCTCCTAGTGTCGAGGTGTCCCTGAGCAAGACACCTAACCCTAACTGCTCCTGACGAGCTGGCTGTCACCTCGCATGGCTGTCTCCTTGCACACACCGACTACACAGTCGGTGTGTGTATGCTTATTTGCACTGCGCTGGATGGAATGTGCACAGGCGAGGACATTTTCACAAAACTTGACAGGAAACTAAAAGAAGAGGGACTGTCTTGGGACAAGTGCGTCTGTGTTTGTACAGACGGTGCTGGGGCGACGCTGGGCAAAAATAAAGGAATGAAAGCAAGAGTCTTACAAGTGGCGCCTTATGTAAAGTTCACACACTGTATTATACACAGAAGCTCTCGCAGGCAAAACACTCGACCCAGAGCTTAAAAGTGTTCTTGACACTGCGATAAAAATGGTAAACTACGTGAAATCACGTCCACTCAACACCAGGCTGTTCCACTCTCTGCAACAAACTTGGCCCAGAGCATGAGGGCCTGCTGTTGCACACTGAGGTGAGGTGGCTTTCGTGAGGAAATGTTCTCACCCGCCTGTATGAGCTGCGGGATGAGGTGCGCTTATTCCTGATGGAGAATGGGTCCCAGCTCGCTATCCACCTTAGTGACCATGACTGTTTAACACGGCTAGCGTATTTGTCTTGCATATTTAATAAACTGAATGGACATTGCAAGGTGAAAACACTAGCATCCTGTCACTGAATGACAAAATCCTTTCCTGAGCTGGACGAATTCCTGCAGGAAATTGAACTGAATGTTACCACAGTGAAGAAGTCTATCACTACCCACCCTCAAGCCCTCCTGGAACACTTCAACAAGTATTTCCCGGAGGAAACGGCTCCGGAGGAATATGACTGGATAAGACCACCATTCACTGTAACGAGCGTACAACACTTGTCCTCCGACCTGGAGGACGCACTGGTTGAACTGTCAAACGATCTAACCTTAAAGACAGCGTTTCATTCCAAAACGCTGGCTGAGTTCTGGAACATCTTAAAAGATAACCGAGTTTATTCTGGTAAAACAACGTAGTGAGTAAAATAAGTGAACCTGAGGTCAGTCTCGAAAGTGAACACTGAACTTAGAATATTGCGTCCATTGTTTTATTCTGTCAAAGTTTGAAGCTGCGCCTAAATGGGAAGCTTCTCCTGATTGGCTCTTGTGAGCATACGCTATCTAACACCCTTCTCCAATGGGTGTTAGTGGGGGAACTCCTTTCGGAGTTCAATTCGGTTTCCATGGATACTATCTTCTCGTATGGGCAGTTAACGCTATACCAGGCCTAAGCCCTTGGTATTGTGTACGAGGTAGAGGTTTCAAGGAACCCCCGAGTCTGTTTTATGTGCACATGTCAAGCATCCTGGTTTCAAAAAGCATGACCATATAAGGTTATACTCAACAACTAGACAGGGTTTAATGGCCTAGCAAATGGCGTTTAATGGACTAAATTAGTTTTCAGGCTTGGTGAGGGCATTATATGTCATTCCAGTGATAGCAGATGGTACAATATATTCCACAAACACAATTCAATTTGGAATACAAGTTTGACAGTGAAACACATGTTGCTTCCTGGATTTATATGCTTTATTATCAAACAGTATTTGTTGTAAATCACTTTTCCTTATTTGGTATAAAGACAAATTAAAGGGCCCATATTATGCTTTTTTGGGGTTAATAACTTAATTTGGGGGTACTACTAGAATAGGGTTACATGCCTTGACGTTAAACATACACCTGTTCATTTCTGCAAAACCACTTTCAGCTTCAAAAATGTTTTGAATTATTTCGGCCCCGCTCCCAAGTAACCCAGTCTGCTGTTATTGGTCAGCTGCCCCACTCTGTTGTGATTGGTCAAACGCTAATCACTAACTACATTACTACTTTTTTTGTTGTATCTTAGATGCTAAGAATTAGGCTAACGTTGCTCGTGTTGGGAAATACAGCAGCCTCCGTTTCCCGTTGGGTTCCTGCATAAATCTGTTCGCTGTACAGTATCCTTTCCATAAAAAATGTTTTTTTATATGATCTATTCCGACACCATTGTATTTGAAATACATGTTGCTTCCTGGATCAATAATATTCCCTATGCAATGATGTTGCCTCAGGAGTTATTTGCTTTATTATAAAACACTATTTGTTGCTTGAATCCATATACCCTGCAGGTACAGGGTATATGAACAACATCCTTACATAAACATCATCCTTAGTGTGGACTATGGACCTTTGAGGTGTAGGACAGAAGAGTATGTTTTTATTACATGTAATGAGATAAAACTGTCTAAAATAAAATTGAACCATACCATATGACCCAAATAACGAATGAAGACATGACAAATTAAGGTTTTCCTCAATGTAAATAATTTTGCAAATGTACAATCACTTCACAGAAGCATCCCTGTATATACACAGTAAACACGGTTTTCAACAGGATTGGTAATATAAGCATACTTACAGGTTGTGATCCAGGTTGGGTCAACAAAGTGGGAACTGCCCCGTCTGTAAGGACTAAGCGATGTGAAAATCCTGCATCGTACAATGCCCGGTTCCTCTACGTGGGCTAGCAAGTTAGCTGGAGCCTACAGCTGATTAACACAATAAGGTTAGGTAGCTTTCGCACTGGGTGTACAGCTCAGCTATAACTAACAAATCCACAACTAATAAAGCATACTCACAGGTTGTGATCCTGAATCTACAGGTTGCGATGCTCCAGCAGTGAACTGTCAAAATGAATATTAACCACTGATGCTTCCTTTCGTTTTCCTTTGGAAGTCCATACAAAAGGGGATTTGTCTTCGCATTGAAGACAACAGCGTGTTCTTGATATGGCACTACCAGAACCATACTCCACCGGCCAAAGCTCTAACTCGTTTTGATTGAGGGTGTCCCAAACCAGCCGAGAGGCGGGACTTCTGCACAGCTGTCACTTTTTAGTGTAAAATGACGGAAGTAAAGGCTGACTGCAAAAGAGCTGCTTCAGGCAGTTCAGGGGATATGTTTTCTTTGGGAGAGAGGACTCCCCCTGGCGTGAGATTTGAGCTTTGTAGCTTAGCAGACCTCATCAATGGATAAAAAGCTATATAACACACTAAAGGGAAAAAAAAGTACAATATGGCCCCTTTAATCTTCACACAGTGTTTCGCTCTCAACATGTTTTCTTGCAGGCTTGTGTTAACTATATTATTCTTCCAGCATCAAAAGCCAATTCATTGCCAACACCATAAAGCCTCTTCTTTGTATTTTACCTATTGTTTTCCTCGTCTCCCTGGCTCATTACCCAAACAAAGTTTGGACACCGAGTGCCAGGGCAGCTGGGTGATGGTATGTGAAAAGTAAGCATATTTCCAAGGTGACTGATCCCATTAGAACTGAAGCCAGCGTTGTGTTATATTGTATGGGCTGCGCGGGCCATCACAAGCATAGCACTTGCATCCTCCAATCATAGCGCCCAGACTTATTGTAACCCCTGATTTTTTCAGCCAGACAGAGACGTTACATTTCTCTATTAACCCAAACAAAACTGAGGCGATAGGCGTTGACATTATCAGATGATGTGAACTGTTGTTTTCGTTACATTTGTTGCAATAATATATATTGTTAAATAGCCTAAATGTGAGCAAAAGCCAAATTATTAAAGGTGTAGTGTGTACAATTAAGTGGTATCGAGAGGAACGGACTTGGCAGAATTGGAACATAATACTCATAAGTGTCCATAGTAGTGTGTTATCCCATGAAAATAACAATCGTTTTTTCGTTACCTTCGAATGAGCCCTCTATATCTACATCGGGAGGGGGTACTCTGCCGCACAGGCTGCCATGGTGCACCACCATCTTTCTACAGTAGCCCAGACCGGGCAGCTGTGGAGAGAACAAGTTTTTAGTTCAATCAACACTCAATTTAAGTGTACGTGAACCATCTGTTTCAGCTCGAATTTGATCACCAAAAAATATAAACAAACAAAAAATTAGTTTTGGACAAATAGTTCAAGGAAGGAGGCAGGGCGTGTTATACCCATGGCTACGACCCATTTGTGATCCTTTTTTGTACCGTCGTTGTGTATGAACATTATCATCATTGATGTTGTATATGAAATGCACCACACTCGGCATTATACTATAAATGTCCGAGATGCTTTACCCTCACTCTGACGCAGACAATAAAATCAACCGCTGCCCCTGACAGAGCTTCACACATCCAGCGACACACAAACCGTGGCGTTAACCGTGGCGTAAGCCTGAATGGCACAGACAAGACGCCAGGCTGAGAAATCTCTATCTGGCCATGAAGCAATGTGGCATGTAGTTCAGTAGGATTAAGTAACAAACAACATAGAATTACAATAGTTAAATACAATGGAGGGCTCAAAATTGTATATAAATATATACAAATATAAACATAACTGTTTAAAAAGCAGCCACTTATGTCCCAGTCGACAGAGTAGTTTGGGCCACAGGGATATAAGCTTTATATAGAATCACCCAACCCAATATGAAAAAGCAAGTCAATACTCTCTATTCCATCCCTTTTCCTTCTGTATCAATTTTCTGTAGCTTTGTTTTCCCTGTAAAAGTGTGCTCCTTTCAAAGCGTTTGTGGTGTTTATGCAATTAATTATTATTTGAATGCAGTGTGTTCACTTTGTGACATTTTTATGTATTTATTAATACTGTTTTGAGATTATGACATTGATGACAAATTATATAAAACGATACAAAATTGAATAATGCATATTAACTATGCATGTCTTTACTCCAATCGAAGTCAACTCAAATTAAGCACAAGCTTGTGTTAACAATTCTTTTTACATTATTTTCGAACACGAAAAAAATTCACAAAAACAATTCACAATGGATTAACTACTATTTACAATCCTAAAGAGCTAAATTATAAAAAAAAATAAAGTTGCAGCATAACAACTGTAGAAAGGCTGAAACCTTAAAACACAAAAATATAACCAAGTAAAAACCAAGTCAAATATATAAAGCACGTCAACCATTGTTTCAGATAATGTACCAGAAGTTTGGTGCAGGCTTCAGTAACTCTTCCCAAAATGACGGTTGACTTTCTGCAGGGCGATGTGCAGCCTGAGGTCGATGAGGAAAAGCTGCTTATTCTGCTCAATCCGCACCAGCTCCATCGCCACTTGGCCTTCCGGGTGGAGGTAGCGCAACGCAAAGTGCTCTCCGTCGTAGTCGTACCACACCGGCTTCTGGGCGGGCGCCATGGAAACGGGAGAGCTGACGCACCAGAAGGGGTGCTGGGCCTCGTCCAGTAGGGTGAAACTCATAAGGCAGCAGTTCTACCGACAGGAAGAATGGCGAATAACCTTTTAGCTCACAACACTACCTTCATCGGATCATGAATAAAAAGCACATAAGTGCCCAAGCACACACTGGCGCTGAAACAACAACCACTCTGATGAAGTATGTAAATGCCACACTCACAATTGACCAGGCAAAGGCAAAAGAAAAACATCTCCCTACTCAGTGCAATGCACTGAACAGTAGTGATTGTTGACAGTAGGCTACAGAGCAAAATGTCCGACACCATTCCCTACTTTAATAAAACAAAAGTGGGTTGACATTACGGACCACATGACCGAGGGCTATGGGGTGAAAGGTGGAACACGCAGATGGCCAGCTGCTGTATTCTACAACACGCTTGACCTCAATAGTTTCAATGCACAGGTTAAGCACAATGAGCGCACAGGCAAACCAATCCAGAGAAAAATGAATTTTACTGCTGATAGGGGAATGGTCGCGGCTCAAAGGCAGCCAGGGCAGCTGAAAAGGAAGCAGAGTCACTCAAATTGTCCTCAAATTCAAATTGCGCCCTGCCCACTGCCTTCGCCAGCTCCCCAAAAGAAGCCAGTGTCAGGGTGCAAGATGTACAGGGAACAAAACTGTTGACAACTGCCATTGGGGTAAGCAACGCGTCTGTGGTAAATGCACCACAAAAACAATGAAAACCAACCGTCATCACGGTTGCCCAGTAGTAATAAGCCTTGCAAATTCTGTCAAATCAAGTATGTCCTCCTTGGGAAGCATCAAATATCTAAACACTCGGCCAGAGATAATTTCCCCACTTTTTTTTTTTTTAACCTTCTTTTTTTTTTTAAATCTTTTTCTAATCTCAATCTTTTTTTTTCTTTCCGGGTGTAAAATGACAAAAGACAAATGGTTGTGTTCTCTCATATATACCCTACATATAGTCCCTTTAAAATAATTGTTGTTGTATAGATAGTAGGACTACGTGTGATTTATTTTTGCTTACCAATAAACCCCAACGTACCAAAGCTTTATATTACAATAATAACGTGTTATGTTGCTTTATTAGTAGCCTTAAAAAATGATGATGTGAGACAGATGTTACAATTACGGGAGACAACAAGACAGTAGTCTAATGTAAAAATATCCAATGTTACATACATATGTTTATGTTTATATAAACATGTAGTATACCAGAAGATGGACCTTTAGCCTGGAAAGGTTTATTGTGGTTAGTCTGTGAGAATAATGTACATCACTGGGAATAAGTTCCTGAATGAAAATAAATATTCTGTAAAACATACTTCATAATAACATTTGTTATTTTGGTCCAAGTGCAATTGCTTCAAATTAGTAATAGTTTAGTCTGCTATTTCATTATTAATCTTATTGTAAACCTGCACCATGGCGACGCCTGCTGGAGAAATGGTAAACTGCGGATTTGCAGTTACAGCGGCAGTTCATGTTTACAGCGTATAAAGTCGGTAATTGCGTGTGACCTTGTTTTCCGACATCATTTCAGAATTTTAAGAACACAGGCGTGTGAACAAGACATATTTAGGAAAAGTCATGAAAGGGCGATGTTGAAACTTGTTTGAGAGTTTACTCGATTTTTCTAAATTTACTAGCGGACCCCCCTTGTAAGTAATGTGCTCTTACACTTTTAAACACTATAAAACATACACTAGTATGCTATGTTAAATTATTTAATTATAAAAAAACGATTTCTGCCTGATCTACTAAATCTTAAAAAACGTCTTTCGAATAATAAATAAAAAACGACGTAAAATTGTTTTACCTTTTTAAAGTCAGGCAAAGCCTAGTCTACCTGCCACAATGTACCAAGTTAGGGTTAAAGCGTTACCTCCACCGTGCCATCCAGGGCCTCACATTTCCAGGGCAGGGTGATGTTGCCTGACAGCGGCGTGTGTTGTGACAGGTTGGTCCGGCTAATGGCGACCAGCTCAATGTGGCCATCTTGGATCTGAGCTAGGGATGCCAACACAAAGAAAGTGCCAGTTAAGGACCAGGAGTTGCAGCAATGTCGCCACAGTTCAACGGTCCATTTAAACCACGGTGTGGCCTTAAATTACCAGGGTGTGTTTTAATGAAGATTGGTTATCTAATATAGACATTTAAATAAACGTGCAAATTATAATAGTGACTCACCTTTCCGGCAGAAGAGCTGAGAGAAGTGGCCAGACATGATTTCAAATACAGTGTTGTGGAGCACAATGTGTAGTGTATAACCATGGAGACCATACTCGGGGTCTATGTCATCAAAAGGGGCATTGTCGACTGGCCCAGAGTAGGGACTGGGGAGAGGGAAGGCAATCACATGTCGAAAGAGTTATTGAAATGGCTTAACATGGATTTCAGGGGTTTCTCCCTCCTTTTTCCTTCTAATGATTTTTCACTTCAGTACACTCTTATCATCTGCCACTAGAGGGGGCTGTGTCTGCATTAAATGGCATACTGGTTGAAACTATTGCGCAATATTTGACGGTCTATCAAAAGGCTTAACCTGTATGTAGTAGTAATATTGTCATAACTACACTGACCCCCACCAGAGCCCTAACACAACCCACAGAACTACAAACTCTACGTAAACAAGCACTCCAGTCTGACCAAACAGAAGATCCCAGGAGACTCCTCTCGACCAGCCGGTGGAAATGGAAACAGGCGATGACAAAGGCAATGGAAGCCGTGCCCTGCAGAGAGAACCAGGAAACCCCTTAGCCTCTGGTGCTCAGTATGAAGTATAGAAAGCAGAATATCTGATATCCATCACGGTGCGTAGTTCAAATGGTTAAGTTACACTTCAGCGTCAGGGGCATGTCCCCCGACCACTGGGGTCCATCCATCACAGTCTCTCAAATTCAGTTGGAAACACTGTTATATGACCAATTTTCGATGCATGCATCAATGTATATGAATGTATGTTGTAAAATGGTTGAAACTCAAACATGGTAAAAAGTACTACCGATAACTACTTCCTCGTAACTTTACATTTTTAACCAAAGTACCCAAGAATTACTTGCAAGGTCACACGCTGTGATTGCCAGTAAAGTGACTCACCCTCCAGATACCGACCAGCAGGCCTGGCTGCAGAAGCATGACTTTGACCAGTAGGTCATGGCCAATGACCGGTGACCTTTTAGAGAGGGTGTCTGCATCAAAAGTGCCCATGAGGGAGCGCCACCCTGGTCTGTCGAAAGGCAAACCAAATGGAAACCGAGTGAGTGTGAAAGAGAGACACATAGATATACAGTGCATAAAATGAAGTAGAGATTTAAAATATACACATATTGCACAGTTTGTGAGCAGGCAGTACGTTTAACAGATATTTTTTCATAGTGATTGCCAGGGTCAACAATTAATGAAGGCTCAGGGCGTCAGGTCTCATTGCTTGAACCGGACAAACAAAAATGAAACTCTGGGAATTCAAAATGCCTAATGAATGCCAGCGTTTGCAGTTTGTAACGTGTGATACATTGTGTTATATTCCGAGGTCCATGTAATATGGGTGGCATGCAAATGATCAGTTGAGCTCCTCTGGGGGGAAACCTGAGGCTGAAAACAGCAATAATTGCGCAGAGTAAATTCCACATAACTTGAGATGTCTTAGAAATAAAACGGTAAAAAACCCCAACGGAAGCAAGGCGGAGGAGATTTGGTCAGTAAACAAATAACATGAACTCAAACTGGTTGCTGGTGGTGCAGGGGCTGGGGAAATACAAAGTGTTCTTG
>OOFG01084253.1:0-15252 GCA_900323295.1 Molva molva
CTGTCATGAAAGGCCTACTTGGAAAAGGGGCCAGAGGAACATTAAAAATGGATCTGCATCCTTCATCAACGTGCAGCTCATTACTGTGTCTGTTCTGTGGCAACATGAGGTGCAGAGACAGGGAACATCTGTAATGTTTTTTATCTCTTTTCCTTTCACACTTCACTTCACAGCAGCTCGCCTACACATTTGCGAGATTATGACAGCAAACTAAATATCAAAGGTTGTGTGTTTCATTTTTACCAGCAGAAGTCATGTGGAAAACAACTTCATTATTACAGTTATAGTCGATTTTAGTTTCTCATTAGCTGGCTGGCTAATGTTTGTATTTTTCAGAATGTTTCAATATTTTCTCATTGTAAGTTTTGTTGGCATATAAGTTTACATCTTAGCACGCTAGGGAACGTCACATGGTATGTTACCTAGCCTGTACCCCAGTATTTAACAAGTAGGTGCCGTATTAGCATAAGCATGTTAGCATACTTAGCAGGGGGCTCCTGGAAAAAAAGGCATCCGATGATCAGCGTGCCAGCCCTGGTTAAATAAAGGTCCATCATTATATCTGCAACCATATCTACATACCATAATATATCTACATACCATGCGTCTCCATGTCACTTCCTGTGAGGATTAAACGCACCTGGGGGCTCAAAAACCAAAGCCACATCCAGGGGAGAGAGGGGGAGAGGGAGAGGGAAGAGGAGAGGGAGAGAGAGAGAGAGAGAGAGAGAGAGAGAGATGCTCCCTGGCTTTGGTTTGTTATGTGAAACATTAAGGCTCAATCTCTGGTCACGGTGCATTAAATTCGACCCCTTGTCTTTCAAGCCAACGGTTTGAATCAAATGTACAGCAGTCAGTTCAGCATATCTTATCACTGCTCCGGGGATGCTATAATCTGGTACGATGCATCTCCTCTCATTGAGAGAAAGACTTTTTTTGGTAGGCTCATTGTCCCTGACAAATAAACTAATAATAATAAACTACTCTATCATTACAATAATTGGTGAGATTTCTTTCTCACTGGTGATGGGATTTTACCGGAGAGGACACACTTTCTAAATAATGCTGTTTGATTTCTGGGGCGCGAGAGACGTTCTTCCTCCCGCGTTAAGTCGCTGAGTCACAGCGGGACTCAGAACTCAGGAATGAAAGCCGATCCATTACCTGAGAGGCAGAGAAACACAGCAGCAGCAGCAGCAAACCCCGTTACATAAGAACATATGGCTAAGCCGATACGGGGAAAGTACCACCCCAACTCCTACTCACCTCCCTCTACCTGCTCCCTCGGGAGCTGGGTTCGTTTGCATTTTACGACCACATAGCCTTAAGCCTTTACACAAGCAAATGAAAGGAAAATCACACTCGTGTGCTACCATGACAGGTTGTTGAATGGCACCGCTGGTGACTTTCAAAGCACATCCCATAATGTTATAAAGGACCGTAAACACCCTGCTCTTCCCTCCAAACCTCCCCAAGGTGAAATTATATACTGCACAGCTGGAGCTTTGAATTTATCCTCCCCCTCGGATGTATTTCAATTGGATCCGTGCACATGGAGATTAGGCAGGATTGTCTAGGGGTTAGGGCGTTGGAATCCCAGGCAAAGGGTTCTGGGTTTCAGTCCCAATGTCGGCAATTGGGACCATTGAATCCTTGAGCAAGGTTCCTAACCCTTACCAACTCGGTAATTATAATTAGAAACACAAATAAGACGGAGAAAAAGGTAGCAGAAGCCCTTCTGGTGTTTCCCCCAAACCCATGGTGCCCTTGCAGGGGAATATGACTTATTAAATTATGACCAAAAAAGTGAGGTGATGACAATGACAGAAATAAGGGTTTGTAAAGAAAGTCACTGGGTGTATACCGTGTACTTTTATACAGTGTTGGATTACTCAATAGAGGCCTTGAGTGTTGCTAACTCTAGTGAGCCTGAGTCCAAACCAGATTAAAACATCCTTCATCGCATCATCCTAGAGAACTTGAAGGCTGAAGTCTTTTGTAAATCACAGCCGTAAAGACAGAGACAGGGCCGTTCTGGTTTCAGACAGTGATTTGATTTGATTGATGTGCGTCCGTGTTACAATATGATATCTTTCATTATTGTTTCAACGAGGAAAAGAGCTTTTCCTTCAGAATCTATCTCTCCACATTGCTATGCATAATGTTAGCAGACCGATTGTGCCTGCCTGTATAATTTGGACAGAATGGGATGTATATTTTAATAATAGAGCTGGCTATACTTAATAAGCGAACTGGATATAGTCTACTTTTAAATCCTTCCAGGGTCCAGGCCTCTGAATTAAAGAGGCCATTCATAGTGATGGATAGTTCAATGCCACAATTCATTTCAATAGTTGGCCTATTGAATTACCGCTACAAACTCATTTGCTTCACCGATGATTTTCTTTTAGACAGAGACCATGAATAGTGTCCAGTGTCTATATCACAGATTAATGGCCAAAATGAAACTCATTACAAGTTGGGACGACCAACTTTCTTGGCAACTTTCTTGGGACGACCAACTTTCTCGGCCGTGACACACGGCCGGTATTTAATACTGTATTGCTTTTATTCGACCATTTTAATATTTTTTTGGTTTTATTAGACATACCTTGAACGCCAGTAACTATTTAAAGATAATAGTATTCGTCTCAAAGTTCTGTTATGAGTAGGCTTCATACAGTCAAACGCCATTTGATGTCAAATCTCAAAGAGTTTCCTCAGTTAACACAAATGAAAATATGAATTAGGAACCGTATCGATTGTAGTTTATTGGTTCATTGTTTGATTGTTGCTCTTCCTGTGTAAGTGTGTTGCCAAATAATGAATATGTTTGACTAAAGTTTGAGTCTGGTTGTGTGACACGGTTTGTCGTTGACCTAATAAAAAGGCCAAACGCATTGACCCTATTAATGAATGCTGTTTTGCACATTTCCTAGATGTTTCTCTCAGGAAAACGCTTTATTTGGATTAATAAAGCAACTTAATTTTTGGTATCTACCTGTGTCTTTTGTGGTGCCATACCAACTCGATCGCTCGCAGACTAATTAATGGCAAAAATACAAATCTTATTCTACTGCCTTACATTTAGGAGTTGGAAAAGGGCGCCACCAACTGGACAATATATGACTCTGCACAGAGACAAGCGTTGGACGGAGCTAGACAGGAGGTTTTCTCCGTTTTCAAATGTATGTTGTCTAAATCAATATTTAAATACTATATCTACTGCAAAGTTGTCACTGTGTTTGTATGTATGTGTGTGTTTGTGTTGACATAGCCTACTGTATTAATAATTTTCCCTTAAGAGACTTTTGAAATGAAAAAAAATCATCCCCTCTTTAATATCCGTTATTTCAAATTATCTAGAAATCCTGTAAATCTTTGTATCGGAAAGATTTTTCCACATTACTAGTTTTACTTAACTGATAATATCAGTACCGTTCATTTATATAGAAAAAAATGGATAACAATGTAAACATTCTCCTTTTAATTTTGAACACTTATGAAAACAGTGCAAATCATAGAGGAATCAGGCGGACATCATTTTAAATAATTAATAAATATGCATAATTAATTTTACACATTTAAATGGTATAAGCGCTTTTCACAGTAAAATAACATTCTTATCCAGCCTGTACATCATAGAGGGACATTTGTCTGAACTTATTACCAGTAATGTCTGAAAATAAACATCAATATCAATTAAATACAAAGCACTTATAAATTACTGTACGTGTTAATGAGCCAAATTAAGTCTACCCTGTATAATGACCATTCCAGCCAGTTATGTGTGGAACACAGACGACACATACACTGCATCTCAGAGGAGTTTCATATGCACCCCGACAAACAAAAAATCTCACTTTTACAGACTATGAAAGCCACAATGAATTTTACAGAGAAAACAAACATTCTCTTCCAAGAAACAGATCATTGAAATACCCATTTTCATTCCAATCCATTTCAAATGTGCAAAATGAAGACATGACTTCAAATGAGGCTGCTGTTCATATACAGCAGTATGTTCTCTCCAGCTGAATCGTGGTGTTCGCAAGCAGACCAACCCAGCCACAGCTCCCAGTTCCCAGGCGCTCTTCCGGCAAACACAGTTAAGCACAGTATTTTAACCTTCAGTAATTAGTTCACGGCTGCAAAGCAAATATAGACACTCGTGTTTTTCATCTCATTCCAGGCGACTCTGTATATCGATAAACATTGATGATGGCAACTCAGGAGCATTGCACTCAATAGAAATATCTCCCGTAAGAAATACATGATTACTAACAGATCATATTGCTGCACACTCACATGAACAAGCAAACGTTACTTTGATTGTACAATGATGAAAAAAATAAAATAAAATACATAAATTAATGGGACAGACCTTTGCAAGTATATATTTTACCACTAGCTTGCAGGTTAAATTGCCCTGAATTTCACTTCATTTTCCTTTTGAGTCTGATGGCATTCATAGAAACCACCATAACATCACTTCATTATCAAGTGGTCAAAGAATACTTAATTTCCACTTCCAATTTCCACCTTTAAGGCCTTAATGTCTGTTCATTTAGGCAGTCCTAAATTTGTGACTGACAATTAATGGGGCAATGAGTTTTGTCTGTTCAGTTACCTTGTGGCATGCAGTGGGTGTTGAAAACCTAAAGAGAAGGCCACATTTAAAGAAGAAGTGAAGGTGCAACTGTATCACATAAATAAATATGATTCCAGTAGTAAGTTCAACATAATCTATTCAATAGCCACTGGCAAAATGCTAAGGTCAAGTCCTCTCTCCTAGTTATTTCACACTCCACATTGCAGTCACTGATCCAGGTCTCAAAGTGCACATCAGAACATAAGGGGCGGCAAAGAGTCAATTAAATGATTTGATCATCTACAAAACTGTCGACGACTAAAGAAATCCAGACCAAAACAGAGCAATGCAAATGTTCGCTCATCTCCATTGTTCGTTTCCACTGGCTCCTGCAGCCACACATTTCAGTGGGTTCAGTCTGAAGAACATTACTGTACAGTAGGATGTGTTCCGTTGCTTCACAGACAACATCTGCTCTCTCTCAGCGGGACTCCCTGCTGTTCCAACGGAGAAGATGAATGTGATGCTTCACACAGCGGGGCTCTGGAATGTGAAAATACAAAACGTTAAATAAATATAATTTGAGAACACATGCATCTTCCATATTGTCGTTCCCCCCCCCGCGCCTCTCATCTCTACCAAAATATCTCACACACACACACACACACACAGACACACACACACACAACCTGCTGGTCAGCTCCCGGTTCATCGTTTGACGTAGCAGTAGCAGTCTGGGCTCCTCCTTGGCTCCGGACGGGAGCGGGCTCCTCCGGCTCCACTTGCGGCCTCACCAGAGTGATCTTGAGGGGGCTCTTAACGCCGTCTTTGGCCCCCGGCTGTGCTCTGCCGTACTGCCTCATGGAGGGGTTGAAGGTGCGTACAACGGGGAGATCGTTCAGCGCCGACTCCTCCTGGTTCTGCTGCTGGATGCTCTCCTTGATGATGATCTTGCTTCGCTTGTGCGACAGCACCGCCTGCACCGGCAGGATGGCCGGCCTCTTCGCGGGGGGGGTCGAGACGTAGACCCGCCCCCCGTGGCCCTTCTGGTCGGCCAGCGGAGACTGGCGCTTCTCCTCCAGAGGGACAGCGGCGCCTCCTCGGAGCAGGTGGCCGTTGTTCTCCTTGGTGAGCGACACCCCGGCGTCCTTGCGCTTCTTCACCTCCTTGGGTTTCTTGGGGCAGACCGCCATGTGCTTGGTTCTGCTGCGCCGCATGGTGAACTCTCTGCTGCAGTGCGGGCAAACGAAGACCTCCTGCTCCGCGTCCGCGCGCGCCGGCGTGGCCTTATCCGAGGCGGGAGGGGATTTGTTCCTCTGCGAGGCGGCCCTTTGCACAAACCTCTTCTTCCTTTTGTTGAGCGCCGTGAGCTTTATTTTCACCGGCAAGTCTTGGTTCTGCTTCGAGCGGTTGTTGGCCTGGCTGGGCCTGTGGGAAGCGTTGAGCCCGTTGGTGGCGTTGGTGGTGGACAGCACTCCGTTTTGAGCTTTGGCAAAGTGGCGAAGGGGGATGGGATTCTTTTTCGGCGTGTAGCGTCTCTTGTCGCTGGCGTTGGCGCAGGCCAGGATGTGTTTGTGCAGCTCTGGCAGGTTGTCAAAGCTTTTGCCGCACTTGGTGCAGCGGATGGCGGTGCTGAACGACTGAGGGATGTTGTGGGTGGTGAAGTTGGTTGCGGAGGCCATGGATCCGGCCGGCGATCGGTTATGGTAAGGGAACGGCGGCGGCTTGAAGCTGGGGTAGTGCTGGTTGATGCCGAGACGCACATCTGGCCCTTTGATTTCGCTGTCGTCGGGGGCGGTGATTTGAACCGTGGTGAGCGGTTCCTCCGCGCTGGCTTCACCCTCTTCTTTCTTCACCGGTTTCTTCGAATCTTCTGAGGTGGAGGCCGGCGACGTGACGGTGTTGACCTTCGTAGAGCAGTTGTGGTTCTGAGGTCTCAGCTTGCCCTTCTCTTCCTGAGTGTAGGCGCACTGCCGACTCGGGTGCAGCTCCTCCTGGTGGTGTTTCAGGTTGCTCAGGTACACGAATTCCTTCGAGCAAACGCTGCAGACGTACGTCGTGCCCACGCCGTGTAGAGCCAGGCGGTGCTCCAGCAGAGCAGAGGGCTTGTCGAAGAGCAGAACGCAGAACTCACACTTGTAGGGCCACTCTTCGGCGTGGTCGCCCACATGATGACCCAGCTCCTTCATTGAATGGAAAAGCTTATCGCAAACGTTGCACACAAAGTTCTTGGTGAAGGTCTGCGACGGTGGCGTTTCGCTGGGTGGGTCACCCGAGGATTCTTCTGCCTCGGCTGGGCGAGGCGTGGTCTTGGCTTGTGGAGTTTCAACGGTGAAAGCGGATTGGTCAATGTATGCCTCCTCTTTCAGGGTTAGTTCCTCATCCTTCATTAGAGCTGGCTCTGGCTCGGGATTTGAACCACCTACCGTAGGACTATCAGCTGCAACCGGAGAGGTGTCAGACACCGTGACGGGCTCCGTTAAGGGCGGTACGACAGTAGCCGGGTCGACAATTTGAGGGCTAGGGAGGGACACATCCTGCTGCTGCTGCTCCATCACCTGATTTATAATCATCTGAGGAGCAGCTGGAGGCTCCGCTATAGTTTCCTGTAGATTCATTGTGGCCGGGACAATATTCCCTGGGGACTCGAGGGCTATTGTGCATTCTATCAACACGGTGTTGCTGGGGATGTTGTAAGAGCTGAGGAGGGAATCAGCTAAGGTGACAGCGGGCGAGAACGGCACCACCGACCCGGCAGCCGAATCAACCACAGGTGTGTTGAGAGTGATCGGATCAGTGAGAAACACGTGACCAGGCAGATTCAGAGCCGGGTCAAAGGGCTGGGAGAGAGTGATAAGACCTGCTGCATTACCAAATGCAGAGTTGAAATCACAGCCCGGTGGATTCAATGAATCCTCTCTGCAGACTACCAACGGTTCAGAAGCCATGTTTGGCGCTAAAACCTGGAGTGCTTGGTTCGAGGGGCTAGCGATAGACGCTAACACTGTGATTAAGTTGGGAGCGGTTGGTAACACAGCGTGTACTGCTGAAGAAGAGAGCGCTATGGTGCAGGCGGAGGGCTGCTGCAAGGCCACAGGAAGCAGAGAGGTGTGTAATGGGTCAAGTGATACAGGGGGCAAGGTGAGGCCATACACAAGGCTTTCTGATGAAGGCTCACCAGGTCTTGAACCTGTAACTATGGTAAAATTAGTGACTAAAGGTGCCTCTGGGTTCCCGAGAGTTATGGTTTGTTCTTCAGTGTCTGTGACTTTTGCATACTGATTCAACATGGCCTTCTCCAACAGGCTAGAGTTTGGCTTCCTTTTTTTCAAAAGTGGAACTGAAATTGACACAGGGTGCAGGTCGTCTAGGCTTTGTTTTTGCAAGCTCAAGTCCAGCGCAGCCTCTGCAAGAGCCTCTTCCTCGCCTCTTTTGACCGCATTCGAGAGATCCAGTGGTAGTTGATTACAGGGATTACCACCGCTTCGTGGGGGCCAGCGTTCTTCTGCCACACAGCTCGCTTCAATCTCCTCCACGGGTAGAGCTGCGTCGTCCTTCCCTTCAAACGTGTGTGTCGATGAGACGTGCCGGGCCTCTGTATGAGCGGTGTCGATCGAGTCGCTATCTTCTGCATCAGGGATCTTCTCTTCCTCGTTGGAAGTTGAGCTGGACTCTGGCGGTTTGGCAGGAGAAGCGGTTCTTCTTCTGTACCTCATGCTCCCCACAGGGAGAACGGACACTGAGAGGGGCGAGCTGAACTTCTGGCCGTCCGTGATGAGAGCGAGGGTGGGCTTGAGGCCATCTTGCTCGTCGAGCAGCCGTTTTAACTTGGGCGACAGAAATATGGTTCTCTCTCTGTGGGCCGCCGGCGAGGGCTTGCTCTGAGGCAGCAGGTTTTCTATCAAAGAGGAAACGAGTGATGAAGAGGACGAGGTCACGATAACCTCAGACTCCAGCTCAGTTTTGATTTGAGGTAGAAGAGGCGGCGTCGCGGTTCTCCTCTTCGCCAGTGAAGGACACGCTGTGTCTTGGCCCGTTGCAACCTCTGAACTCAGTGCCTGATTGATCTGCGCCGGGTCCAACCGCAGGGACCCCATGCCGCCTAATGCAGACGAGCTGGTGCCAACCTCGACCCCCCCGCAAGCGCTCATCATGCTCGTCGACACGATCTTCCCGTCGACGTACAGGCTGAGGTTCTCCGAGACGTTGCTGGAGATGTCCAGCATGTAATGTTGGGCAGGTTCCGGCCCGTCGTCGTGAGCGGTACCGCCAGGCGGGGGTTCTTGTTGAGAGGTCACCCCGTCACCGCTCATCTGGAGCAGCAGAGTCTGGTCAGCCTGCTCGACCGGAAGGTGGCGTCTGTGAACCCGACGCTCATGCCTCCGCTTGTTGATATGAGTGTTGAAAACCTTCTCGCAGTACTCGCACGCATGACCCCCTTCAGTCTCCTGATCGTCCCGTCGCCACTTCGGAGTCTCATCTCT
Source organism: Molva molva (assembly GCA_900323295.1). Classification (NCBI taxonomy): domain Eukaryota; kingdom Metazoa; phylum Chordata; class Actinopteri; order Gadiformes; family Lotidae; genus Molva; species Molva molva. Next base: position 9,076 of record OOFG01084253.1, read on the forward strand.
GTCACCGTTTTGTTTGGACAAACTTGGGGGCGATTCCACTTCTGTTGGATGAGTGTCTGGTTCCTGGGGATGTATATTTGTAGCCAGTGGGCTGTTGCTGTTAGAGTATGTGTCTGTGTCGTGACATGGCAGGGTATGGTTCCGGATGTGGCGCTCCAGGCCTTGTTGGCTGGTAAAACAGCTCTCACAGTGCTGACAGGGAAACGAATCCCAGTCGGAGTTAGAATCCTGATTCTCACAGAGTTCAGGGGAGGACGACTGCCTCATATCCGTCTCCACGGTAACTTCCTCTTGATCACTGCCTTCCATTTCCCCCTCTTCTTCCTCTTCCTCCTCCTCCTCTTCTGCATATTCTTCATCATCTTCATACACCGAGATGTACAAGCAGGGAGAATCCTCCATCATCTCCAGAGGCTGTGACACACTAACAGGTGACCGAGACTTTTCAGACCTAAAGAATGAAAGAAGAGAAACACTGTCAGAAACCAACCAAGCAAACACAGGTGTCACAAGTAGCATTGTAGTAATCTAAATAGGCTGAAATTAAGTGCAAGAAGTTAGCATGGTTATTGACAATTTCATTTCATTTTATGAGCATAGTCTAAATACTAATATGCCACGACCAACCATCTAAATTATGACCTAAAGCTAGCTAACACATATTTCATGTAACATTTTCCTAAAAAAAAAAGAAAACAATAATATAATTAATAATTGAATAGATGTTTATGTACATCATGATTGTAATCACTTACCATTTTAAAAGTCAACGCTGTATGGACTGCATGTTTGTATTCTGAAAAAGAAGAAAGAGTAGCATCTTTACAAGTATTTGAAAAGTATCGTTAAATGATGCATAAGGAATAAGGATTTATGGTTGCATTTGTTGGATATCAATGCGTCTTAAGTGTTAGTCGTTCGATTACAAGGTTAAAAGGTTGTTAAAGCTCTTGCCTAAAGACAACTGTCTGCCCTAAAAGCCCAAAGTAGGCCTAACCGATTATTTACCATGAATGTTCAAGACAACACTTGACATTTAACTGTGCAAACATCAATATAATATTACACTATTGATAGCTCGTTATTCAATAATGACGATGTATCAACGAGGGCCCGCATTGATAGTCGATTAGTTGCGCAATTTATAAACGACTGAAGACATTTAAAGGAAAGTAAACAATAGGTTTTCGAGCTTTTAGATCGGACGAAGAACCAATCAAGGACGCAGAAATCCGATTATATCAGTAGTCTTTACCAATGCGTCAAAATGATTCAAATTACAAAGCCTCAACTATTCAGAGGCCCAATTTACGCACCAAGTAACTTTATTCGTTTTAACATATTAAGAGATTAAGCTTTTCATCTGGCTACAAAACATTAGCCTGTACCACGGACAATGTTCAATCACTGCAATGTCATTCATGCATTGTTATTAGATGTATATATATTTATAATATATCCCTGGGAAGAATGATCTGGCCACTGCTTCACCTGTGATGACGCGCCCTCGTCCTGCACCATTGCTAGCGACTCTCACCACACGTCGCCACTCGGCACTTTAATAACACACTTATTGGCTCCTTCACAGAGAAACACACTCAGTTGTATAATAAGCAAGCCGTGTAAATTAAAAACATTAACGCGACAGTAATGTCCGTACTAGGCTCATATCGTAGATAACATTGTCACTCGTAGCATAAAAGAGATCAGCTGCTATCTACACTTTTGCATTAGGAGTATTAGACTGATAGCTCTCGTTGGTCAGCAGTTAGCATTAGCGTAGTTGACATTGGTGAACGAGGGTCTGTCGTTAAAGCGCTATCGTTTCTAAAACGAAATAAAATGTAATTTTCTATCGACATACTTTAAATTGCAGGGAGAACTGTCGCTCAGATGGTATGGATCGTGCAGATTGCAGCAGTATCCTCTTCCCTTAATTTACAACGCTAGTTCATAAAGCGCTCTGATTGGTTAACATTTGTTGATGAAAGATTCTGACCAATCAAAAACAAGTTTGTTGAGGAAAGGGAAAGGAAGAAAATAAAAAGACAACACAGCTGACAGCTGAGTATTGATCGTTGATTTTAAAACCTGAAAGTATTTAAATTCATAAGCACAATATGGTCTATAACGTCGAAAAGAAAAAATAATGAATTAATAGTAGGAGGATGCTATCAGAAAATACAATCCAATGACGTTATCTTGATATTTCACTTGGGTTTTCTGACGCAATTTAGGCCTGGTGGGGGACGGTATGGTGCTGGTTCAATTATAAGTTTGACAGCATCTTCAGAAAATACCAAATTACAATTTGTATAAACATCTGTGGACACATTGTCATTCTTTTTTCCATGCATAATATCTCTTTACTTTACATTGTAAAAAAAAAACGTTTTACTTGAGCGATCATAGCCAACATAACATGTAATCGAAATTAAATGTTGACATTTTTCTCTTTTGCAGTGCACTGTTTATTCCTCTAGATGTCAGTGTCGCTCAAATGTTCATGCGTCATGCGAAAGAGCCACCCTAACATTTATACTGGAGTTGGATATAAGTTATAAATCATTGAATGTATTCAATCTTAAAATCAGTGTTTAATCTGAATCTGGATGTTATTTGAGGGCGATTATTTATGTATGGACTGAAAGCAGGATACCCTTGAGCCTGCCTATGCATTGAGGTTATTAGACTTATTATGGTCATCATCGTCCAGCAACCAGCTGGTTGTGGGTTTGATGTCCTAAGTCTTTGTGGTAAGTGGCGCATTTGAGCAAGATGCTGAACTTCTTATATGCTCCCAACAAAGTGGTAGCAGACCTGCAGGCCTCTGCATGGTTAATGACCGTGTATAGTCATGTGTTCGTTTAAAAATATTGAAATGTTATTTGCTGGTGCACATAAGTGAATTATGCCATATACATATCCCCCATGTATTAATAGATTTATATGTTATTTAAAATGGTGGTGTTCCAGACATACTTTGCCCTTTGTGTGTTCGGCTGTCAAGATTTAATCGCCGCAGTTAGAACATGACATCAGCCGTTGTTTGTCGTGGCTCCGTTTCACAAAGAAACGCGGAGACAAACGGCAGATTCAAGACGAAACGGGACATTCTGTCACATCTGCCCCGGCTATTCTTGTCCACTCTACCACCTCCCTCTGTGTGCTCAGCAACAATTGTCAATTGAGTTACAGTGGTGCGCTTTAGTATGCTGACACCTACAGCGCATTGACGGGACTTGACTGGTCATTTCTCACGGTGCTATCGCCACCTCCAGAGTACAGGCGACACAAAGGCCCGCCATTGATAGCGGGGACGGAGAAACATGTAAGCCTCTGACACTGGGTTCTCGTGTGATATTCAAACATTGCATGTTCTTTGTGTGTCCGATGTGGGCCGTGTACTGTGCGTGCAGCAAGTGGGGGGTTTAGCATATAGGCGGACCCGATCTCTCAACAATGTACTGTAGAATCGTTACATTCTGTTCTCCCATTTGATTTCGCCCACACCAAGGCACGGTCACATTATGCAAGATGACATATGATAGGCGGAGATACGACAAGATGAGACGACATTAAATAATACAATATAATATAGGCCTATAATATCAACCAAATCGAATATATCTAAGATAACATTAGGTCAGATCAGATCAGATAAGCTAAGACACATTTTGACAAGAATCAACAACATACAATGACTCTTGATAAGATAAGCTATTACATGACAAGAACACATTACAACATGTATAGTACACACACACACACACACACACACACGTGTGTGTGTGTGTGTGGCGCCAACATGGCGCCAACAAACACCTTGTTGGTGTTTGTTGGCGTTTGCTGGGGCAGTGGACGAGCAACTCAAGCTTATATTAGATAAGATAAGAGGACATCAAATAAGATGAGGCCAGATATATATATCAGAATCTGTTCCCACAAAGCACAGTAGGATCGAAGAGGCAAACACCATCTGTCGGCCTCAGGGCAACTGTCTGCATTACAGGACATGCATAGATCGTCATGCAGAGGAGCTAAGTCGACATCTAAGTTGACTACGCTGACATTTATTTATAGTATGTCGCAGCAGAGCTGGAACCAGAGTCATCCTATACACTGGGCTCTAGTGTGTCTTTCAAACCAGATTTGATTTGCAGCTGTGGCCCTGGAGATGGGCATGGTGCATGCGTGTTGGTCTGCACAGTGGTACGGTCGTTCGTCAAATCATTGCGTTTGGCAGGTGCAAACCAGGTGCTAACCATAGGTGCTAACTGACTAACCGCTGAAGGCCATTTCCGAGCCTGTGCCTAGCGACGGATAACTACATCACTTCAAAAAAATAAAATGCCTACCCTAGCTTTAATTAATAGCCAGTATCCCTAACTTGGACAGGAGGAAATCATTCAAACTGCAAAGCCCAGACGCAATTGATCTGATCTTTAATTTGTACTGTTAGTTGAGCTGGTATTAGTTTTACTTATATAAAAAAGTAAGCACTTTCGATAATCATCACATTTTTTAATTGATATAGACATATTAAATGCCTATTGCCTATTTCATTTGCACCAACTCACAACTCTGTGATAAAGACAAATGAAATATGTTGATATTAGTTTCAATAAGTGACATGACGTGATGTATGTTGCTATTCTAGGTCAAATAGATGATCTTTATGACAAGACATTATCTGTCAAAGTGAAAAATGGAATTGGTGTAAACGTTCAGCTTCAAACACATTAAAGCCTGGGTATTGCCTCCATAAACATTAAAGTTGTTTCCCGATGGGGTTTAATCAGGATCCCAACCACTTCCATGCGACTCCATTGATGTAGCTCATCATTTCTGCTCTTGTTTTTTTCTGGTCTTCTTGGACTAGTAGCAGCGATCATTACTGCCACCCACAGATACCTTCTAATTCCACGTCCGTCCTCACTCTTAACGAGGCCACTCACCACAATTTCGGTAGAAGTCTAAGTCAATATGACCTACTTAGAAACCACATTTGTTCCTGGCGCTTAAACGAGTTCTTACCAAAAAAGTGAATCTGACAGACAATGGTGTGTGCTCCAGAAGATATTTTATTTAAAAAAAAGTAAGAAATATGTGTTATTCTGTATTATCCTTCTGAAAATTAAATAAAGTTTTCTGCCCTGCCTTCGATGTCCAGGAAGACCCATGTATTAAAACATAATATGCTTTCTGAATAACAGACGGTAAATCATACACACTTTGTACGCACAAACTTGACTCACACACGTTAACGTGTTGATGGAAACATTCATGCACTTTCTCTCAACCACACAAACACAAAACTGGGACCCCCATACACTCATAAATTCACATTTCTTCACACATAGGAACACGGGCATGCACACACACACAAACACGCACACGCATGCATGGACGTGCACCTTTACCTCTGCAAAGACCAAATGCACTAGTCTAGTGCATGTAGACTCTCTCACACACACACACTGTAGATCGGGTGTTCTTCAACCTTTTCATCTCGGGACCCACAGGATGAATACAGTGTGTCTGTAGGACCCAACTGCACACTCAAAATGGGGTACACCACAATCAGTGGTCCTTTGTTGCAGGGGTTCTGTGCGTTATCAGGCAGAACACAACTCCAACTGAATCGCGACCCATTTTGGGTCCCGACCCATAGTTTAAGAAACCGTGCTGCAGACCAACATGTTGTGACTCTCAAACACACACATACACACACTCGCACACACATACACACACACACACACACTACACATACGTAAACACACACACACACTACACATACGCAAACACACACCCACACATGCACACACAAACACACACTCACTCGCGCACATACATTACACATACACATACACATACACAAACACAAACACATACACATACACATACACATACACATACACATACACACACACACACACATACATATATACACACACACACATACACACACACACATACACATACACATACCCATACACATACACATACACATACACATACACATACACACACACACACACACACACACACACACACACACATACACACACACATCTGCACCTGTGCACACACACAAACCTACACACACACCTGCACCTGTGCACACACACAAACCTACACACACACACCTGCACCCCCGCACAGAACACACACACA
>OOFG01084257.1:0-11379 GCA_900323295.1 Molva molva
GGACTTTCGATTTTGAGGATGCAATTGTTGATCCTATAAGAAGATAAGTGTAGAGGTCTAAAAATGACTGTCTCACTGTCTGCATCATGTCGCCACACACACACATATATAACCTAAGCACACCACATTACCTAATTCCATTTCTCTATTCACCTGACCCATAACCACACAATCTTTTGGGAGGCAAAAGACTCACGGCCCCTAAAGACACGGTAGGGGCCGTGTTCCCCTGTGTAGGCTAGGCGTGTGTACCTGTGCACACAGTCAGGAGGATGTAGAGTACGGGGTACAAAGCGATGCACTATGTGTGGCATCTGGAGGGAAACCAGAGGGAGCTCGCCAGACCAGCCCTCTGATTGCTTCATTTTCCGGCTATTAACCCCAACCCTGACCCACGGCAGTCCAGGGGACCCCCCACGCAACACACGTGTGCGCGCGTGCATACACACACACGCACACACACACACACACAGGGAAATAAAACAGCCGTGCTTATTTTAACTGCGCAAGGAGCGCAGTAAATTACAGCGTCCGCCGTGTGTGGCACAGAGGCTCAAGGTACGAAACAATAGCAGGCGCAGACACGCCGAAATTTCAACTATGTACCGGCAAAAAGAAGGAAAAAAGAAGGAATGTCCTTGGTCTCCGCGGAGACCGCCTCGACTGGAAGGCGTCAGTTCGCTTCCTTGTCATCTTACGCACCGCGCGGGGAACGGAGTGACTCCGCCGCACACAGATGAGGTTGAGTTACTCGGCCAACCTTCGAGTTGACAACGAGGACGCGGGAATGACACGCCGGAATGCCGGGAAAGTACATGAAAGAACGGCTCACGCTGTGTATAAGAGATGGTGTTGTACACTACAGGTTTTTGCAGTTTTGTATTATAGCCTACTGCTAGTATAGCCTATGGACGTATAACCTCTCAGAACATGATACAACAATACATTGGAAAGGATACAACATGCACTAGAAATAATGGCTTAATAACAACATGAAAACATGCCAAGCTTAAATTAGTTCCACACTTTCTCAGTAAAATAGGTTGAATAGCCTTAACGGTTTTGAATCTATATACCAAACAATCATTACTGTTGTAATGGTATAGAACTCCTATGCTTTATAGTCAGCAATAGATGGATTTGATCATATTATATTAGATAACTATACATTTGATTAGAATCTAATTGAGATTCAGAATCTCAATTCAAAGAACTGCATTGCAATCATCTCGGTTTTGAGAGCAGATGAAGTTACGACCATGAACCAACAGAGGGCAGCAACAACATCAGAGCTGAGCTCTCTTTCAGAACGAAATATAACATAGGCGAGACAACCTGTGACTCCAGAGGACGGTCTTCAGAGAGGAGAGTCCGCGCAGCTCATCGATGAGATGGCGCGAGTACTGTCTCCACTTTATGGAGAAGAATACAAAAACAGAAGGATGACCTTAAGAGAAGAGGGGTATAGATCATTTTCACAGAGGCATTGTCATAGGACAAACACATGTGTTGCTCATAACAATAATTATGGGTCTGCCCTTTTAACGTACCAGGGCACGGGTAGAAGACTGAACTAGTGAAGACATCACACATGGACCAGGGACCAGGGACCGTGTGCCCTGGTATGTAAAAGTATCAGCCCCATAATGAGTGTTACGAGCGACACCTGTGTTTGTCCTACGACGACACCTCTGTGAAAAGGGTCTGCAGAGATCAGAACAGATTCACTCAAAAAGAATACTGCTGAAGGGGTTTGTTAAGGGAAGTACATGTTGACAGTGATGATAGATCATCTCTAACACGCTCCATTATCATATTGTGTAATGTAGTCTGTGTGAACAAAGTGAAAAGCTAAAGCTTGCTCAAGGTGAGGCTTGAACTAACAACCTCAGCATGACTTGGTGCTAGTTACTGTCTTGGTAGTGCCGCTTGCTAATCGATTGTACCACTGAAGCACATCTTAAAGGTCACCATTGTCGACGTGAAGATGAAATAAATGCTTCAGTTTGCCAGTTCAGTTTGCACAACTAACCCAAGCCTTCATTGAAAGGATGTGATATTGTATTATGAGGGAAAATAAACGTTGTGTTCAGTCAAACTAATAACATTACTCTCTCAGAAATAGGAAAAGTCATGTTCAGTTCTTTCCAGTGTACAGTGTACAGTGAGCCTATTTAGTGAGCCTAATACCATGAGCCTATTATCATAAGTTCTGGTTCCAGTTATATTTGTCACATACAAAGTCATGCATCCACGCCTAGCAGTGAAATACTGCTAGGGCTAAAAATATTATAGCTTGCTCCAGGGGAGGCTCGAACTCAATACCTCGGCATGACTTGGTGCAGGTTACTGTCTTATAAATATCGCGCGCTGACTGATTGCGCCACTGGAGCGCTGGTTGAAGACAATGAGACCTTAGAAATCCTAAGGTAGACTTTTGATTGGCTGCCTCTTTGTCGTCTTATCCAACAATACTCTGAGCAGGTTGGGTTTGTTGTAGACAAGATACTGAAAATCAGACGGCAATCGATGATGTCAACAGATTACACAGCATATTACTCTACATTGGAAATTAAACAGTCCAATAATCCCAAACAATCTTCAACAAAGCTAAAGCTTGCTCCAGGTGAGGCTCGAACTCACAACCTCGGCATGACTTGGTGCGAGTTACTGTCTTATAAGTACCGCGCGCTGACCGATTGCGCCACTGGAGCACTTGAAGAAAACTGATGTGCATGAGAACAATACAAATCCTGAAACAAAGGCTTTAGTATGCAAGTGCTCCTCTGATCGACTGCACCACTGGAGCGCTGCTTGATTTTGCTTTGATGTTAATCTAAAGATTAAACCAAAACCTACTAAGTCAACAGCTTTGGTCTCAGACAAAGACAAAAGACAGAATTGTAAATGTGTAACATGGCCTTTGGTTTTTGGTTCCAACTCTAGGATTACATCTCTGGTCTCTGGCCTCATGTCAAACATTCCTCTATTTCAAGACATAGCGAGAAGCTTTGGTTTGATTTAGCCAAGCTACTGTAAATCAGATGGCACTCGATCGTGTCAACAGATTACAAAGCATATTGCTTTACAGTTGGATTCCAATAGTCCTAAACTATCTTCAACAAAGCTAAATCTTGCTCCAGGTGAGGCTCGAACTCACAACCTCGGCATGACTTGGTGCAGGTTACTGTCTTATAAGTACCGCGCGCTGACCGATTGCGCCACTGGAGCACTCACAGACAAAAATGAGACCTTAGAAATCCTAAGGTAGACTTTTGATTGGCTGCCTCTTTAAAATAATGTCCGCATCTGGATTTGGAACCGTCACGTTTAGTTCTTTCTAAGGTAATTTAATACATTTTATTAAAAATGAAACGGGCTCGTTACCTCAGCCTGTAGCAATAGCTTTTGTCATAAACAAAGACAAAAATTCAAATGTGTAACATAATTATTATTAATAATTACTGGTTCCAAGTCTATGATTACATCTCTTTGTCTCTGGCCTCTTATCAAACATTACTCTATTTCAAGACATCACAAGGGTTAGTTTAAGCCAAGATTTTGTAAATCAGACAGCACTCGATCGTGTCAACAGATTAAATACAGCATTACAGAAGAAATCCAATATTCCTAAACTATCTTCAACAAAGCTTTAGCTTGCTCCAGGTGAGGCTCGAACTCACAACCTCGGCATGACTTGCTGCAGGTTACTGTCTTATAAGTACCGCGCGCTGACCGATTGCGCCACTGGAGCCCTGGTCGAAGATAATGAGACCTTAGAAATCCTAAGGTAGACTTTTGATTGGCTGCCTCTGAAATAATGTCGTCTCTGGATTTTGAACCGTCACGTTTAGTTCTTTCTAGGGTAATTTAATTGATTTTATTAAAAATGAAACGGGCTCGTTACCTCAACCTGTAGCAATAGCTTTTGTCATAAACAAAGACAAAAATTGAAATGTGTAACATGCCCTTCTAGTTATTGGTTCCAAGTCTATGATTACATTTCTTTGTCTCTGGCCTCTTTGTAAATCAGACGGCACTCGATCGTGTCAACAGATTACAGAATAATCCTATACTATCTTCAACAAAGCTAAACCTTGCTCCAGGTGAGGCTTGAACTCACAACCTCGGCATTTCTTGGTGCAGGCTACTGTCTTATAAGTTCCGCGCACTGACCGATTGCGCCACTGGGGTACTAGTTAAAGGTAATGAGACCTCAGGAATCATAAGGTAGACTTTTTATTGGCTGCCTCTCTTTGTCGTCTCATCCAACAATACTCTGAGGTGGTTGGGTTCGTTGTAGCCAAGATATTGTAAATCAGACGGCACTCGATCACGTCAACAGATTACAAAGGATATTACTTTGCAGTGGAAATCCAATAGTCCTAAACAAAGGGATAGCTTGCTCCAGGTGAGGCTCGAACTCACAACCTCGGCATGACTTGCTGCAGGTTACTGTCTTATAAGTACCGCGCGCTGACCGATTGCGCCACTGGAGCGCTGCTTGAATTTGCGTTGATGTTAAGCTAAAGATTGAACCAAAACCTACTAAGTCAACAGCTTTGGTCTTACACAAAGACAAAAGTTAAAATGCGTAACATGCCCTTTGGTTATTGGTTCCAACTCTAGGATTACATCTCTGGTCTCTGGCCTCATGTCAAACATTACTCTATTTTAAGACATAGTGAGAAGCTTTGGTTTGATTTACCCAAGCTACTGTAAATCAGATGGCACTCGATCGTGTCAACAGATTACAAAGGATAATACTTTACAGTTGTAATCCAATAGTCCTAAACTATGTTTAACAAAGCTAAATCTTGCTCCAGGTGAGGCTCGAACTCACAACCTCGGCATGCCTTGCTGCAGGTTACTGTCTTATAAGTACCGCGCGCTGACCGATTGCGCCACTGGAGCGTTGGTGAAAATGCGCCGGTGACAATATGAACAATAACAACCTTGAAACAAAGGCTTTAGTACGTTAACTGGTAGCACAATACAACCCTTCACTTGGGTTGAGGTGTGTTTATGTACTATGAGTGAAAGTAAACATAGTGCTCAGTGCAACTAATTCACTTAAGTGTTCTACATTGTCTGAACAATTAGTCCATCCCTGAGCACCACCCAGTCGGGACTGCCTGAAGCCAAAAGACAGTCCTGGGACCGACCGTCATAAAAATCAGGAGACCTTCGGGAGATGAGAATCAATATGAAGACCTAAAAAACTAAGAAAAGTGTATTGTAGTTAACAAGAACACCTTCAGTAAACCTGAACACCATTAGTAAATGATTACTGGACCATTCGTTTACTGTTAATGAACTGTTGGTTAATGCTAATTACGGCATTAACTCATGTGAATTAATGGTTGATTAATGTACCCTTATTGTAAAGTATCAATTTAGTCCGTAATAAGTAGCCTCTAGCAACATTAGGCATTCGCAAATATAGACAGAAGCTTGGATTTGTATTAAAGACAATGGGAATCATCAAATGGCTTTGAGTGTGCGTCTTACTTACGTACCAAGACGGTTAAGATGTGGGGTTGAGGAGAGTGGATGTGGAGATGGCTATTTCTCAATCCATGTCGAAAGGAACAGGGCAAAATACAAGATAGGCCTACACAATTGATTGTATTCTACCATGTTGTTATCATCTGCATAAGTCTATTAATCAACGACTGAAAGGTAAAATAATCTGCCTAACTGGTCAGGCAAATTGACTATTGACAAATAGCCTAATTTAATAATACAATTTATGTATAACTACATATTTTTTTACTTTTGAACCCAAATTGTAGGCCTAATTGTGCGTAGATTTCCTGTCCAGCCGCGTGGAGATAAAAGGCTCGCCCCAGCCAGACATTTGTCCAAATCAACAGCGCCATCTACAGTTTGACAATCCAATAATTGTTTCTGCAAAACAAAATCGGTTTCCTCAGGAACATTTCTGTGATCAATTTGACCAATCCTAAAGGAAATAATTAAACAATAACAACCGTAAAATGAAGGGGTTCTCAAGTCATTGACATAATGTTCTCAGTCAATGTTAAACATATGGAGTTGTGTAGGGAGTGAAAGTAATTCAGTTAAACTAATAAATCACATTTTATTGTGCTCCATAAAGATAACATAAAAGCTGTGGTCCACTTTTTATTACATTACACACACACACACACACACACACACACACAAAATACACACTTCATGATTTAGAGCAGCCTCTCTCAAACTCTTAAGCCAGGGCCAAACAGAGCTTGACCTTTGGGGCCAACTTAGACCTACATAAATAAGCCTAATTATATAAACTTAAACTGCCCAATTCATGTCAAAATGAGGTGGTTGTCAGTTTTCAATGAGTAGTTGGTACAGTCAGTTTGAAATGTGATTTGGTGACAGCAAATTCTGTGGTCTGAAGGGTGAAAACCCAACCCCCCCCAGAAACGCTGACTTAGAGAATCCACAGGGGGTTTCGCTCTGCAATCGCTTTTAATTCATGAAAAAAAAGAATTACACACAATGAACAGAACTATGTTGAGTCACCGGTCACACTTGAATTGGAACTCGCTAATTTGTACTGATATAATATAAATCAGTCACTCCCTTCATATATTAAACATTATTCTCTTGCATCGTCTCATAAAAATATTTAAGTTTAAATACTTTGGCACTTTCTTTAGGACTTTGGGGTGACTAGTGAACTCAACATATTTTTCACGTAGTGTTTCTTGCAAATAATAAGAAAAGCGGACAAAATCATTGCGAAAAGGCAACCGTTGGTAAAACAAGAGGAATGGTGGAATCCAAGTTTAAACCACTCCTCCATCTCTCGCTACACATCTGTGCACACACACACACATGCCTGTTCTAATATTATCTCTCCAAGCTTTAGTGCAAACGCTGCAATCACCTGGCAGGTACAAATAGACTTTCCCAGCAATACAGAGAAAAGTGTGTAGTGTGCGAACATCGTCAAGAGTTAAGAGACGATGACGCAATACAGCAAACAGTACTTCAGACATTTTAAACCGCAAGATACAGAGACCAGAAACACCCTTTTTGCCTGGAAACACCAATTCCTGAGTCCTGCATTTCTCAAACACCTCAAAGCACACACTAACAATCCATCCATCCACTAACCCTACCGGAATTGGCATTGCTGTGAGGCCATTAGAAATGATAATACACCAGGTTTTGGCCTGTTGTCCGATCGATATTTTGTACCAGTACAATGGGTCATGACCAATACTAAAATGGTACGTTTAGTAAAAAGGTCTGAAGGGGTTTGGCGGAGTAGGCGATCAACAGCTGCACAGCGTCAGAGATAACCAAATCCCAGGTGAGCCGACACGAAGGCAGGTGACTTCAACTTTAAAATACAACAACAAAAAAAAGAAAGATGCAGCAGAAAGGGCAATCATTAAGGCAGTTACGAATACAAAACAAACGGAAAACAAAAACTACTACTAAGCACGACGACAGCACGACCGAAACCTGAGATTTTTTGGGTGTTACAAAAAAATCCATTCAACGACATCCATGACGGAATGTCACGACAAGTTCCAAGAATCACGCCAGGGCGACATCACTTCCTCCTCCTGGGGCTCCGCTCCACCTCCGGCCTCCTCTCCACAGCCGGGGCCCGGGCCGCCTGAGGGCCCGCGGAGCTAGCCTGAGGGCCAGTGGAGGCCGCTGGGGCCTTTGACGCAGGGGCCGTCTGGCTCTTAGCCTTCTTGGACTTGGGTTCCACTGGAGGGGCCCCGCATGTGCGACCCCCGGGGCCCCTCGACAGCATGCATTTGAGGATGCAGATGGTGGCCACGGTGGCCAGGAGGGCCCACTGGACATAGGGGCCCGGTAACATCCCCACGTGGCCCCTGAGGTGGCCCAGGATCTGGGCCAGCAGAGAGTCTGACGGGCTGGACTGGGGCGGCGACTCCTCCTTTAAAAGGAGGACAGGACCCCAGAAGAACACGGTTATGTACCGGTTGACACCGGGGATCAGGAAGTGCTAATTACTATAATTTGTGCGATTCGCGTCACTGGATCACATGGTACTACATTTCAGCCAATCAGCAACAGCACAGGCATAACCTGTCCTTGAGGTTTGAGAAGTCAGTGTTTTGGTAAATGTATATCATTTGACATCTGATTGCGTGCTGATAATATGCTGTGTACAGTGCAGTACGTGTTGATTGAAACTGGTCTTGATTCAGTAAAAAGGTTTACTTTTATCAAATTAAAAGCATGATTCACAAAATGTCATGTCAACACATGTATAATAGTATATATTGAAAGAATTATTGTATTTTCTTTCAATTGGTTTAAATTGTTTCAATTAGGTTGTTGAACTGTAACTTACATTCAGTCCATGCTGACTCAGCATTGCCTGTAGATCTGGGTCACCCAAATACACCATGGGACAGAACTCCTTCACAAAGTCTCTCCGCCACCACTGTTTGGGGCCAGACCTACACACACACACACACCCACACCCACACCCACACCCACACCCACACCCACACTTAGTGATCCAGCATGTGATTTAGCTCTGGAAGATTCATTATTACATTACAAAATAGTAATTTACTGATGATGAACTTCAATATGATATCTAGTCAATAAATGAGGATTAGCACTTCATGTGAGAACAAATGCTAATCAATTAGGATGATAAACTTTTTATACAATTTATCTAAATCATTTTTCTTTCTCAACAACTGAATTGTATCAGCTGAGAGATTGGCTTACTTGATTATGCTAAATCATGTATTAACAGAGTAGAATAGTCCAACGCTCACACACACACACACAGCATTATGTGTGTGTGCACAGAATTATGAAACTTCCCAATGTGTGCGACGTCATGTGGGAACGGAATGTGTGTGTGTGTGGCCTCCCAGTGTGTCCATCACAGTAGGAGTGGGACTGACCCGTCGTTGTCCTGCCGGGTGAACTGGTACTGGTAGAGACTCGCCCTGAGGTAGGC
Organism: Molva molva; assembly: GCA_900323295.1. Taxonomy (NCBI): domain Eukaryota; kingdom Metazoa; phylum Chordata; class Actinopteri; order Gadiformes; family Lotidae; genus Molva; species Molva molva. Next base: position 8,984 of record OOFG01084257.1, read on the forward strand.
TGGAGGCGCTTCACTGAACGCATACTGGGACGGTTCTGTCTGGAGCAGCCTCTCGACTGGGGGAAAACACACACACACACACACACACACACACACACACAAACACACAACTCAAAGTACCAGCTTGTCTTTACAGCACCACTGCCATCAAACACAGTTCTTGTCCGTTATGTCTGCAGAGATGATTCGCGGCTGTTAAGTCCAGCAGTATCTCAGTCACCCACCATTCTTATGGCCCTGCAGGATGCGGAGAACCAGGCCGGAGAACCAGGGGCTTTCCTGAGCCTGTCCCCGCGCCGCCCTCCACATGTGCCAGTCCAGACGGGCCTCGTACGGGGCCACCACCGGCGGAGCTGCGCTCACGTTGCCTGGCTTGTACATCCACTGGATTTCCTGGGTGTTTCAAAGTTCAAATCGTTCAAAACAATCCTGTTAAGTTTTCAAGTGCATTTCTTTCTTTATTTTACAGATAAAATAAGAATATATAGAACGTCATCATGAATTTTCTCCAAGACCCAAGCATGACTATCCCTGCACAACCAAAACTAGTCAAACGAAGAAGCAGGAATTATAATCGTTCTCAGACATATCCCGAGGCAGACGCCAAACAAGATCCGGAAGACAGACAACAGAAAACTAAAAACCTGAATTACTCCTCCAACACCTGCACGACTACAAGACTACAATCCCTAACTGTTCCAGATTATCAGCATCATTTTCCCCCAATTTCCTATTTTTCAGTATTATTGTTTTCAAACAAGCAAAAGTGTAATGAAATGAAAAGCGTACGGTCCAGGAGTCTTGGTCCATGCTCCCTTCCAGGACCAGCTCCGGTCTCCCGCGGGCCGAGTCCAGACGGCGGTCCAGGGCGTAGCTGCTCACCAGCATGTAGGGCTTCACCCACTCGTGGGCCCTCTTCACCACTGGCAGGACCTTGCTGCTGGACCAGGGCTCCATGGAGGTGTACGGGACCTGGGGAGAGGAGCACGAGAGGAGCAAAGACTCATGGGAAACCAGGCGAGATGCTGGAGGAAAAAAAGAAAGAAATCCTCTCTAGAAAATCTGTTTTTGAGTCGGTTCCTACAATTTAGGATTTATTTTTCTTACGCCTGCAGGTGAATGGAGCATCTTTTTAGAGCATTTTCTGGACTACTGCAGCCACGTTAAAACGCTTTACGGTGAAAAACATGAATGATTCGACCCCACACACACACACACAACAACAACCGTTAGCGACTACTGCGGCCGTTGATAGCAACGATCAACAACACAAGCGATCCAGCGTTGTAGGGGCATGTCGGAGACGTGTCCGGGCTCAGAGCCAGCGGGGCTGATGACTGGTAACAAACGGCAGACTCACCACGCTGACAGCAAACATCGACACTGTTGCTGCGGCGAAGACCGCCCATTGGACGAGAGCCCAGAGCTTCCAGAAGAATCCTCTCACACAAAGAGAGCTGGAAAACAAATGCAGATCGAGTCACCTGGGTTCACCGGGACGGCTCTTCTTCAGAGTTGTGCACGGCCCACGAGAGACGTCGCTAGCCCTCAACCAAACGTTGAGCACTTTTCAGGAAATACATAAGTGCGTAACAAGTGAAAAAAAACAACCAAAATGGGTTTAAATTAACTTACTCTACTCCTCTGAATTACAGAGATGCACTTAAGGTATGTTTAAACAAAACATAACAAGATTGCACAATACTTAAGAAGAAGAAAGCTTAACCAAAGACGAACATTTTAAGATTAGTTTAAAAATGATGACGGATTGTAATGCCCTCAGTTCCTTCACAGACCGTTCCACAAACGAGGAACACAGACGCTAAATGCCGCCTTCCCGTTGGTCTCGTTAAGCAGCGTTTTTCTAATGACCCGCACCCAGAGACGTACACCACCCGGGCAGCGGCCCTCCACACTCACCTCAGCAGGGCCCCCACCACCTCCCAGGTGAGGGAGAGCACCGCTATCCAGACCGTCGACCCCATCGTGGTCCTCAGCACCTCCCCAAACTGCTGCTGGGTAAAGGCTGGAAGACAAGCCAACCATGGAGGTTAAGCATGAGCCGAGATCCTCCTAGCACGCTTATCTTATAATCTAAGACTAGGTGGAAGAATCCCTTTGGGTCGTCTCGTTGGCTCGACCTGCCGGTGATCTAGCCACGTAGGCAGTACGCCTTGTAAAGACCCAGGTTCGATTCCCACCAGTGGTCCTATGCTACATATCAGGGATATATATATATATATCTAGATCTAGATAGATCTATATCTATCTAGATCTAGATCTAGATAGATATAGATCTATCTAGATCTAGATATAGATCTATGTAGATCTAGATCTATCTAGATCTAGATCTAGATCTAGATCTAGATAGATATAGATCTATCTAGATCTAGATA
>OOFG01084273.1:0-10000 GCA_900323295.1 Molva molva
CCTTTGTTACTTTGGTCCCAGCTCTCTGGAGGTCATTCACTAGGTCCCCCCGTGTGGTTCTGGGATTTTTGTTCACCGTTCTTGTGATCATTTTGACCCCACAGGGTGAGATCTTGCGTGGAGCCCCAGATCGAGGGAGATTATCAGTGGTCTTGTATGTCTTCCATTTCCTAATAATTGCTCCCACAGTTGATTTCTTCACACCAAGCTGCTTACCTATTGCAGATTCAGACTTCCCAGCCTGGTGCAGGTCTACAATTGTGTTTCTGGTGTCCTTTGACAGCTCTTTGGTCTTGGCCATAGTGGAGTTTGGAGTGTGACTGTTTGAGGTTGTGGACAGGTGTCTTTTATACTGATAAGGAGTTCAAACAGGTGCCATTAATACAGGTACCGAGTGGAGGACAGAGGAGCCTCTTAAAGAAGAAGTTACAGGTCTGTGACAGCCAGAAATCTTGCTGGCTGCTTAAAAAATCAGACAATGTGATTTTCTGGATTTTTTTTCCCATTTTTGTCTCTCATAGCTGAGGTTTACCTATGATGAAAATTACAGGCCTCTCTCGTCTTTTTAAGTGGGAGAACTTGCACAATTGGTGGCTGACTAAATACTTTTTTGCCCCACTGTATAGCCTACCCACTGTACTGTACCGCGCATAATAATGTTTTAATTTAACCCATTCACTATGTTATAATGTCATAAGAACCAGATTTATTTACATGGTGCTTGCTTCTATTGATGTTATTATTATTATTTATTTGTATGCTAATATTAGGTCGGCTTAAATGTTATTTTCATCTGTATATTGTCCTATATATTTAGCATATATGTATAGGCCTGTGTGTACATTTACAACTATTTTTAACAAATACATATTTCATATTTACTATTATCTTCTGTTCGTCAAGATGTCACATACTCTGCACCAGCTGCATTCTGTTCACGATTTTCCTATTGGGTTCACCTCATATTGGACTGAATATGATCTTGGTAAAGATAAGACGACTGTCCGTTGTGTACAGAATGTGCACCCATGGCTTAACGAAGTGGATGTTCACACTTGGTATATAAAATGTGTCTCAGGTGACATTTTCAACCTGACAGCAAAAAATACAAATGTGCTATTATGACACATTCACATTGTATTAAAATATAATTATAATAAACGCATTCAGAGTTGAATATGGACACATCAGTCAGTACAGTTTAATTGTTCTATATTTATTCTGGAATGCATGTCAGCAAGCACTTTTCTTTATTTTGATAATTTGTACTCAACTCTTGGAAAATATATGTTCAAATACGAACTATCCCCCATTTTAAAAGATGATTGATTGAATTGCATTGGTATATGGTTTTAAACAGGGCGGCACCATTAGGATTTACATTTAAATGGGTAAAGTACAGCTAAGACAGAGAAACAAATTTCCTGGAACAATAGTTATGACTGTAAAATACTTCAACTGACAGACATCACAGAGCAAAAACAACCTTGAAAAATATCTATAATCCTTCTTTACTCCTATTCAATACATTATCATTATTTCAAAACAAATGACAATATCGATGTTACTGATGTTGTTGCACTGAGTAGGCCTGGATAGGCCCCTCAAAGGAATTCCTGACCTTTCCAGGAGACATCGTTATATACAGTGTATCTCGGACCATAACGGAGATTCCTGCTCTACAAACTATTGCAGAACAAAATGAGCCCAGCCAGGTGACAGATTTAGAAAACATGATTTGAGAAACATGGATTACTCATGTACTCATTATGTTGGTGTTCCATATATTTTAGTCAACCTCAAGTATGTTTTTTTAAATATACTTTTCTATTCCTGTCGATGAATCCACAGTAGATGGCAACCAGATAAATATTCAAACTGTATATTTTGTATTGCCGTTTTACTATTCAGTTTCTGTCTCGCAGACATTGGTCATTATTGCACAGCTTGTTTTTTTGTTATCACTGTTGCTTCAGGTCTAGTGGATCCTTGTATTCCCTTACGCAGGGGCTTCCATTTGGTTTCACACATCAATCTGTCTTCTGATGTGAGCACAAGAGTGTAAAAGGGAACGGATTAGGAATCAGCTGACCTGCCACATTTTCTTCCAAGTGACTTATTAGAAGGGCTAGGAGGAGTGGACCATTGAACTGTTGTGTCTGGGGGGGTAGGAGACTGAGGGGAAGCAGGGGGGTCAACAGAGCCAAACTCCTCAACTCTTCCAGTTGGCAGATCACAACAGACAAGACTTCTCAGTTTGAATCAATTAACCTTTCTGCCTTGCATGTTGACATAGAGCAATCTCTTGTTCAACTCTTCAAAATGTTCTCCCTTTATCTCCTATAACTAAGCCTAAACACCATGTCTAGGTCTGTTTACTGTTGCTTATGACGTGTCACTAAATGACTGGGCTTTATCAGGACTACTTAGGGATCACAGAGTATGACTCAGTAATAAGTTGTTGCAGAGGTGCTAACATGGTGTATCATGTTCGCTTTGTCAAACTTTAATACCTGAATTAGAGAGGACAGCTCTTTATGCTGTTGCCTGTTGTGATGATCTAATAGTGAACAGGAAGAAGCTGTCTTAGCCACAGACACCGAAATGTTGTACGTGTTTGTGCCCACCCTGGGGTTATTCTCTCTCAAGCTCAGCACAATAATGACTTTTCAAGGAAAACATTAATTATATATGTTTAAACCAGGATAGATTGATTAAAAGCTCACGTCGGCATTAAACCCACACTCTTTATGTGGGCAAATACAACGTATACTGAATTTCACATTCACTGTGTCACATTTGCATATATCTCTATGTAAATTGACCCCGTCCAGGTTCTGCAGAGGCACGTTAGCTGATAATTCATAAATTACACTGCACAATTAATCCACCATCAGAGACCCCCGAAGGTAATTATGAGGACGCGGTCATTAGCAGCCATGTACATAAGAGCGTTAGCCGCGAAGGCTTCATTACAGGGTAAACACAGTGCTCTCTCTAGGAGATCTGTACATTTCCAATCATGCTAAATGGAGAAAAAGCCCCCCTAATGACCTCTGTGACTTGGGCAATAATTTTTGTTATCAGAGACAAATGGGCCTAATGACTGTTGGATACATCAAGAGGAAATCCGCCAATGAAGAGATCAGCTGAGGCTATGACCACTAGACGACCTCAGTGAAAAATACAAATACAATCCCATCCAAGAGCAGTGCCTTAAAAGGCCTCATATTGCTTCTAGAGTGAGTGTGTAGGTTGTGGGTAACAATGTGCCACATGTTACCAAATTCATTTGGCAAATGGATATTATGTTTAGGGGATAATTTATTTATTTGTGGAGGGTAGACACTCTACAAATACTTGTCTATGGCTAATCTAGAAAATTAACTTGAACTGTACTTCAAGTTTTCTACCTCAAGAAAATACACCAACCAACCATAAAGGAATATTCCCATTCAGCGCTGATGTGGCCTGTGCTTTATCCATACAATTCTTGACAAGTTAATTCACTTGGCTTCCACCTGCTCCCTTCACAACCAACATTGTACCCTCAGTACAACAAGCGTGTTATTTTGCTCTTTTCCGGTGGTTTTCTCTCTGGTTTGGATAATCATTAACCACGTGTATGCTATTCTTATCCTCTGCTAGGGGGTTTATTAACTAACAAACATGAGTGGACTTTCTTGACTCTGCTCCAGCTTTTTACAGGGATGTTCTCACTAGGATGCACGCACATACAGACACATTAAATGTTTTTTCTTAAATGTAAATAAAGTGGTTTGAAGGTCACCTGTTGTTCAAACAAATATTCTCAAATGTTTTTAAACTGGTACAACTCACTTGCATAACCCTCAATCTCAATCAATGAAGAAAGTCATACCTTTTTTTCAGAACCTTTCTATTCCTTTTTAGTCCAAATGTACCTTAGGAGGACACACAGTGCTCATAACATGTGCTTTTATCTCTCTCTCTTTAAAAGGCATGCCATTCGTTGAGACGCCAGAGTTAGTTATCATAGCTGACACATGATACGGAATGAACAGCTCTGTCTTTGAAGTCAAGACAGACAATGGTGGACACGCAACAGAAACTCTGAAGGGGAAGCTATCACTGTTACATTTGTAAAACCCATGACTATAGTGTGTTATTATGCATGCAGGTGACTGTATATGTGCAGCACCCATATGTGTTGTGTTCACATAGGTGTATAAAGTACTGTAGGTGCATAAAGCTAACTACCATACAGTAATCTGTAATGAAATCACACATTTTCTAAAATATAACCTTAAACCGCTTATACCTTTTAAAATGCTGAATTATGAGAGAACTACATTGACATGACCTCAATTCAAATTATAGCTGTTTGTGTGTGTGTGTGTGTGTGTGTGTGTGTGTGTGTGTGTGTGTGTATGCGTGTGTGTGTTTGTGGGAGAGCTGGCAACTGTGTGGAACACTGTTATTGAATGACTGGCTAAGCCCTGTGCTTCAGCTGGATCGACATGGTTAACGAATTCAGTCCGTCTGGGTCCCAGGTGTGCACTTAACATTACCTATCAATTTTAGCCCAGGGTGAGCAAAGCTACAAGCCAGATCAAATCATGTGTCAGGGCTTCAGGATGCATTTCAGCCTCACTGATTACCTGGCCGGTCACATGGTAACCGGGGCTGACCGAGATGGAATGACTCACTAACTGTGGGAAATTCTGCCATGGATGTATTCAGGTGCTATGTGGGAGTGAGTGAGAATTGAATCTAGACATCAGGGTGTGCCGTCCATTATCCCATCTGACAATCTGGTGTGGAAAGCGAAACAAAAAAGAAGCGAAGAAGAGAAGCGTCGTTCAAGCAGCAGGGCAGGGAGTCTTTGCATGCTCTGAGGAGGATGGCCATTGTGTTGCTTCTTATATCTAGTGGCTGCTCAGTGGCTGTCTGTTTGTTGGGGTCTGTCACATGGCAGCCTTCCATGACACGGTGGAGCCTTCAGAGCAGAGAAGAAGGCGACCATGCCAAAATCCTGTTATTCAAATCCGTCAGCACCGTCTCATTTAACAGATAAGAGGCAAACCAACAGGGTGGGCAGGAGACAGACCTAAAGGGACAAAGAGCCCTCTTGTCACTTCCCAACCATTCTCTGCATTTCTGGAATATGTATAAACGTGTGCAGACTAGCCTAGAGCTTCTTTCTTTCTTGCTGGCACAGACTAAGTGGAACATAATGCATTAGCACAATACATTTTGCATTATTTTGCTACCTTTGTAGATTTTTTTATTACAAAACATCAGTTGGTTCCAAAATGTGTCTTGTTGTTGATGCTGTGTCAGATGTAAATGGAGATGTTTCTCATTTTAGAATTACTTTCAAGTGATGGGATGGGATGATGAACTGAAGTGTAATTTTTTTTCTTAAATGTAAATAAAGTGGTTTGAAGGTCACCAGTGATTAAAACTTATATTCTCAAATGTTTTTAAACTGCTACAACTCACATGCATCAACCTCAATCTGTGTGAATGCATCTAACACCATGAAGAAAGACATACATATACATAGCCTAAAACGTTTATATTCGAACAATGCAAATGTACCTTAGGAGGGCACACAGTGCTCATAACATGTGCTTTTATCTGTCTCTCTTTAAAAGGCATGCCGTTCATTGAGACGCCAGAGTAACTTACCATAGCTGACACATGATACGGAATGAACAGCCCTGTCTTTGAAGTCAAGACAGACAATGGTGGACACGCAACAGAAACTCCGAAAGGCGAAATCTATCACTATTACATTTGTAAAACCCATGACTATAGTGTGTTATTATGCGTGCAGGTGACTGTATATGTGCAGCACCCATATGTGTTGTGTTCACATGGGTGTATAAAGTACTCTAGGTGCATAAAGCTAACTACCATACAGTAATCTGTAATGAAATCACACATTTTCTAAGATATTCATAGTCAGACTATTTGAAGATTCCTATATCTTTTTAAAAGGCTGACTTTTGAGAGAACTGCATTGACATAACCTCAATTCAAATCATATTTTAATCTATTTTGACACTTATTTTGTTATGTCCATTATTCATCCTTTAAAAAAACTGAACGGCAGTACTTCTCACACGCTCCACCATGGTTGTGTGATCGTGTTTCTACCCACAGGGCGTTTTCAACCACAACACAAGAAACTTCCCCTCCTAGCATTGCCAACACTGCAAATCTGTGCACCTGTGGATGATACCGTATCCAGTCATCTGTTCTAGACGGTCTCCTCCACATAGCCCACAGGGACGTTTCTTCTCATATCTGGTATGACCTCATCCTCACCACTAATAGATGTCGAATCAAGGCCCCTTTGGCCCCGGGGCCCTACTGCAGTCTTATCAATGTTCTAGGAAGACACAACCTTATAAACATTTCACAATGGCAGGAAAATACTGAAGATTTGTTTTTTCTTAACACTTCTATACTCGATTTTCATTGGATCATTCATATCCGAGTCCCGCCACTTCATGATTGAAACCTTGTTTATCTGTGTCTGTTGGGCGGAACTAGTGGACAGATCTTATTAAGTTATGAAAGGTAACAATAGAGATTTGTATAGCCCACAGTTGTATAACCGGGAACAGTAAATATCTGCTGTGTTATTGGTTACTACACTTCTTCCAGTGAAGAAAGGACTTCAAAGGCCAATGTACACAGACACCCAAGCAATAATGTTGAATTTTTACTAGTAAAATTCTTCCGTGATGTCCTTGTTCATGCTTGACTCATTCAACATGTTCTCGTACATGTGTTCAATTCCTGCTACTTTAGAGGTCACACACATCACAGATCTATTGGAAACATTTTTAGTTTTTGTTTAAGATCGTCTTACTACTTTTGCAGAGATGAGAAACAAGTAGGAAAGCATGAGCTAAAAAAATCAACAGAGAGATCAACCTGCGTTCAGAATATGTTAGATGACATTGTGTTCACATTCATATAATAGAAAAGAAATGTTTTTGTGCAATGGCATGCAGGAATCCCTTGATCTTTAGATCAAGGTGGGTCTACTACAGTGTTCTAGGGCCAGACCGTTAGTTGCAATATATCTTTCTCATTTCAGTCTTTCACAAGTTATCCTATGGGTGGCTTATGTCTTGAAGGGATCACATTAAATTCAAGGAAAGTCTCTATAAAAATATTGACAAAGACAATTGTACTAACACGTCCATCCCGTCTGTCCCGATAGCCTTCTTGCTCAAACACCCTTTCCAAGAACTAAGGAGGAGGCATGTCAGTGCTTGTGTCCCCCATGAGAGAAAGAGAGAGACAAATTCCATGACTGCGTAATTGTTGTGGTCACCATGGTGTCATCTCTTGTTGGTTTAGTGCCATTTGTTGTGAAAAGTATTTGTAAGGCTCCAATTCACAGAGGCGTGGACGGCCTATATTTCATTGAACAAAGCAAGTAGTGGTTGCCTGTGCAACAGGGCTCAATTTTCCTTTGAGCATATCTGTATTATGTGGGATATAAATGAATAGGTATTTCTAAGTAGAATACACTTGACCATAACCCATTGTATCCATGCAACAATGCAATCATTATTTATACTAACCATTAGATAGGCGACGTACAGAGCTAGATCTGCGCTTAAGTTATTGCACCTTTAGATTTTTTTACTGCATGATGGCTTTTGTGATTGCTGCACAATCACAAAATTAGATTTTCTTGCACGGAACAAATGTATTTAGTGAGGTGGAAACCATCCGGTTGATTGAGCCGTGGGTGGTCGGGTTTTTTGCTTTAGAAACTCATTTTTTCAAATAATTTAATTCAAAAGTGATGGCTGCGGTGAAAAAATGTTAAAAACAAGTTTACCAAAAGTGATGGCGACAGCGAAAAAGTTGCACGATGCAGGTTTGGTAATGAGAATTAGTTTGACCCATACTGCTCTTGTGCCAGCCTAATGATGTTTGTTTTCTAATAAAATGCTTCACTGTGTAGTGATCATATAGCGCCTCCTACTGTACGAAAAAATGACTTAATTCGCAAGTCGATGGTATGGTAGGACTACCTAATAAATCATGATGGCGCAATGTTAAAAATAATAACATAAAATTAGGCCTTTTTTATTTCTACGGTTGTTGAACAGTCAACACGAATTTCACATTTAGGCCTATTTAATGAAGCCAGCCTAAATTGGCCATGTAGCCTACTCAATAGGCCTATAGCCTATAGTTATATTTGTACCATTTTTATATAAAAATATAAATAGATAGTCATTCTTTAATAAGATCAGTATTATTCTTTTTTTGTCCATTTCAACTCCAATCAACTCGTCCATTTCAAGTCCCCCTTTTTATTAAATAGAATGCGGCTATGCTTATTTTTGCAGTGTCAAGATAACATCACTTGATGGCGCTGTACGACAGAACACTGAAAATCACTGACGATATCTTAAAAGGCACTGGATGATAGTTTTACACTTTACCCCTAATTATTCAATCAACCTTGATAATGCCAGTGAACTCTTTAATTTTTCAAATTTGGCAAAGGTCAAAATTAAACACGTTAGGCCTACATGATGTCATATATTTAGAAAGATATTGTCCTTGCATTACATTGTTAAACCAGAATAGTTATATTAATTTGAATCAATAACGAATGTATGTTTCATGAAATCACAAGGTATCATAAAAGGATAGGCAAATTAGCCCTATATTAGGCTATAGTATAGATGCTAAACCTACATATCAAATAATTCAGCTAATTCATTTATTAAATTAAAAAATATGTTTCCTGCATGAAAGTTACAACATCCGCAGTAAGGGATTTCAAAATACATGTATTCAATATTATTACAATATTATTCCCTGAAGACGCTCAGCAATCCCGAATGCGTCAGTTTGTAGAGCGACGTACAGGAAACGTGTATCTAAATTAAAGGTCCTGGTGTTGGGACAGAAACCCGCTAGAGGGACGAAGTGGAGGATTTAAAAAGGGTAATTGTTAAGCAGTTGGGGAGCACTTAGACCCAGGGCGCATGCGAAGCTCTGATATTCCCTTGGTTGATTGTGCTCAGTGTGAACAAGTGTGGTCGCTCGGTCATCCTGTCACCTCGCTCAATCTTTCCCCCCTACCTTAACGCACAGGCGCCTTGCTCTCTCTATCTACTGCTGTACTGCCTCAGCGTGACACGCCGGGAGGAGAATCATTGTACGTCCGTATCACTTGACTATGTGGATACAAAACCAAGTAACATAGATCTATGGAAATACCCAAGTAGGAATTGCACGAAACATACCAAAGAAGCAGGTAGGTGGCACTTTTTGGGGGATAGCCTAAAATACAATGTCTTTGTATGTTGCAAATAGCAGCGTTCAACTTAGTATTTAAACCCACTATTCATCTAGTTGGACAGATTACCCGTTGATATATTTGGGCTACATTGCGATTTTGTTGTTGGCGGTACGTTTGAATATTGGGTTAACTTGTGTATTTTACTATCTGGACAGGGTTATGTTTGTGTCATCACTCATTGTAAAACAGGTCAGACATATCCAACTGAACATTTTACATTGCATTTTTACTTAAAAATGTGCTCTACTGTATGTACTTTAGAAAGAATCATAGTCTTTGATAATATTGCTTTAAAGAGGACGCGAACGAAGATAGGCCTACTAATGGCATTAGAAACCCAGAATGTTTCAGAAAGTCGCCACTCGCCAGATGCTCTTAGAGAACAACAGCAGTGGTTTATTGGGATCGACGAGACAATTCGTCTGTTGTTTGGATACGTTTATTTATGATAATGGATTGCTAACTGTGCTGGTCAGACCTGTCACAACTGCACAAAGATCATTTTCATAAAACCCTGGTACTGTGGGCGCTTGCTTGATGCTGAGAAAGTAGCCTAGATGTTTGACGTGTAGATCCTACATAACTCACCAAGAAGGCTCATTTAATTATTCCTTGAATATGTGTCTCGAAATGATGACTCCTGGAAGAAGAGGCAGTGCCCTGCAT
>OOFG01084282.1:0-11111 GCA_900323295.1 Molva molva
GTGTGTGTGTGTAAATGGTTAACCTGACTTGCGAATGGTATTTAAATGGTGTCGTGGTACATGGACCTGATGTCAGGGTCCATGTCGCCACAACGGTTTTCTTTTTGTCTTTTTTGTGTCATTTGTACATGTCTGAAAATAAGAGGCCAAACCTCCCCTGCCATCCAGGTTTGAATTATTTAATTTTGTCCATCGGCAGCCATTTTTTTTTATTTCCTTGTTTTCTGTTTGCCAGTGGTGGTCAGTGAACTTTAAGCTTCCCAAAATGGGAGGGGGGTGGGGGATATGTGGGTATATACGTCTGGCCCTGAAAAATATGATTGATTTGCAGGTACCACTTTCTATCTAAACTGTTTCTATCAGTAGGGCTGTTAGTGAGGTTTGTGGGATGTTCTGGTCAGAGGAGGTGGATTCTGTTATGTTCTTGCCTTTACACCGCAACTGGGATTGTACAGTGCATTTCATATTGTACAATAAATCACTAAAAATGCTGGCTTGACTGCATTTGATTTGAAACTGCTTCACGTGTAGAGCGGTTTAAGTCTAATCTAAAGCGGCGTCATCAAATGTTTATTTAAATGGGGAACACTAGCTGTAGTGTAGACATTTCTGTAGCTGTGCCGAACAAGAGTCCACACATGCAGAGCGGTGTTGGCTGGATTCCATTTTGTGCCATAACGTCTTGACTCCACAGATGGGAGGCTGTTTCACCATGAGCTGCTTCATCTGCTACATGTTTTTTGCTTAAAGGTCCCAAAATCCTGTAGAAAGTTCCAAGACCTGAACTTGTTTCAGGGGTTGTGAGTGCAGGCTCTTAATGCAAGCCCTTCGTGTGATGAACCATCCATTTTTAAGAGGCCAGAACCTTTAGTGCTACGGCCCAAGTGGGCTTGGACCAGAATCATGGAGGGCTTTGTTCATTTGTCTAATTACCAACTCCATCATTACGCATCTGCTCACCTCGCTGAAGCTAGGGGTCTTATTCGTCTTTAAAATACAATGTGAAGGCAAAGGGCTAGAATCCTGCCCGACATCAAAAAGCCCGAAATTACAGCTATCTCCATTATCCATTATTTAAGTGTAGACTTTGTGAAGGTATTATTAAGCATTGAGGCGGATAACAAAGAAGGGAGATTATAAAACCAAGGACATGATTTTGGTATCATTCACCATCAAGTCAAAGTTTTAAGTAGCCTATTGAGTCCATTCATGAAGCTGGACATGGCTGGAAGATCAGCATGCTTTCAGGTTGTAGACATTATGGGTGTGGGAGTAGTCGGGTAAACGGTGCAGCTCAGATGGGACTGGCCTCACAACCCCTATCCCCATAGGACCCAATGCTTGCATAAGGCAGCGGGAGAGTTATGGAGTGGGTGGCGTCACCTCTGAGGAACCAGGGAATTGTAGAAAAGTTCCCCCCACTCTACAGCCAATAGGAATCGTTGACACAAATGTAACAACCCAAAAGGAAATTGCTACATTTACTCCTATTTTGTTCTCTCTCCTTCTCTGAATTGCGTAACGGGGAGAAGCCATGTGCGGTTTGATGTTTGTTCACTGTTAAATGGGGCTGTCCAAGAGACTGGAAATGCATTGTGTTGTTCAGGACATCACACAGAGCACTCAGCCACACGGGGCACAGCTCAAATAAAATACTATTCTATCAGAGCCTGCTGCGGTGAGTGGGGAAAACACGCTTATCTCATAAGTTTTGTTGAAGCAGGTTTAAATATTGTATCCATGCAGATCTAGCCTTAAGCAGGAGCTGAAATGCGGGTCTTTTTGTTTTTCTAAATGCTTTGGCCCTGAGCCTCTGAATTCCTGACCCATCCAAAACAAACATACTTTCAGCCGTTTGTTGTGTGTCCTATAAATGTGAACATACACTGGCAAATGGTTAGAGACCCAAGTCTCACGTATAGGCCACCCTATAGACCCCAGTGAATCATAGCCTATGTATGCGTGGCCTTGCTTTGAGTTTGTGTAGACGGGGCCAAAGGGCACAGGCTTCTCAGGCCTGTTGACTTAAGTCTCTGTGCACGTGCTCCATAAATGGAGGTCTAGCAACACTGCTTGCCTATGTGAAATACAACAAGGCTCTATTAAAAATAAAGCTCTGAGTACTGAGAGGAGCATAGAGCCAAGCTAAATGGTATGCAATTACCACCTACTTAGGTGTATCACTAATGGCTCATGCTGATCTAATTAAACTTCCACATACAACTTTCTCTTAATGGTTTGATTACAATACAGTTTTTATTTTGATCTTTTAATGTGATCTACAGTGTGCCAACGAAATACAATGGTAAGACTTATATACAAACACAGCAGGCCAATAAAAGCATATTATCGCAACAGTCTAATGTCAGCAATGGCACTGTTAACATTACAGTTGAATGAAGGAAATGAACAGAACAACAAATCGATATTATAAAGAATCATGTGAAACTAATTGTGGTCATTTCTTTTTTCCTAAACTTTCAGCAATGAGAAAAGCATACAATAGTCAGACCTGGAGCTGACAATTCAGAGATTATTGTTGTGAAATGTATGTTGCAGCCACTGTGATAATATATCACTGTGTATCACTATATAATTAATGTAATATCTGGGTTTCCTCCAGGCTTTTGTTTCAGCGTAGCAGTGAGCGGTGAGGGTGAATGAGTTCTTCATCTGTCTTTCATCGTGATGTTATCAAGTAAACCAGGCTTCTGCTCACCAGAGATGGGCGAATGGCTTTCTCCTGAATATTGCAATATACAATTTGAATGCACCTATTCCGCAAAACCGAATTTCTCCCCCCGCTTTAATCCGTGAGATGTAACATAACCATTGGCTGGGGAGGCAGGTATGTGCGGACTGCCCACCTGCCAACTCCCTGCTGCTTCATGTGTGCTCCTCATGCCTGTCACTCCGGCGGTCAGGGCTTCCTGCTGCTGGTTGTCTCTGGCGTTTCCATATATGTGCAGGAACCTGGTAACCACTTAGAACCTCCTGATGCATCACCCATGTGGTAAAGGAGTCGCACCGCAGGGGGGAGGGGGGTCCCAGGTGACAGGAAGTTGAATTGTCCACAGGAAACCATTCCCATCAAACACCTTCGTCAGCCTCACTAAACTCAGCTCATCTAAACCGTCAACGCAAAGAAATAAATAACCCAAACTCTCAACGCCTCTTGTAAACATAATTATCAGGTCCACACTCCAAGCACAGTTCCTCCACACAATCTTGACAGTAGACGAGGTGGTGGATGATTAGGATTGATCTGACAGGCGTGTGGGTGGAGCCATCCTGGTGGTGATGCAGGAAAACACATTCTGCCTGCTGGCAGATGGGATCTGTTGCGGGCGTGGGGGGGGGCGTTTGGCTAGGCTTGACGTGCTGATTAGACCGGGGTTTGGATCTTGGCTTATCGGGAGTGGAGGAGGAGCACCACCCGGCACCATCTTTCCAAGAGGGCTTGGGTCCTAGATGTAGAGGGAGCCGTCGGCGGGACCCACGTAGCCCACCCCTATCAGCAGCACGTCGATCAGGGTCCAGATGCCCAGACCCCCGAAGCTGAACAGCTTCCCCAGCCCCTCCCTCCACTGGCCCAGATAGAAGCGGTCCGCTCCGAACCCGCCCAGCGTGATGCTGTGGAGACAAAGGGGAGTAGAGGGGTGGTACCCTGTGAGTGCTGTCGTGTGGACTGGGAACACACTAGCGTGTCATCTTAATGTAGTCCTCAGTATCAGGTGGCGGGGATCTCGGGGGATCTCTGTCGCTGTCATCTTTTGTTGATTACACTTTGTTTATACATTAACAATAATCTAATTGGGCTATTATCAATCATACTCATATTATAACCGTTATTGAGTAATCTGTGTATATTACAATACAAACTGGCCATCTGTTATTTAGGGCTGGACGATATGACGATATATATATCGGGGGACGAGAGAAAAATGTCTATCAATAGATATTTCCCTCTATCTGTGTTTTACTTTACGGCAGTATTTCACGTCATTCTGACCCTGCTTTACGTTCACTACACGTGCGCGACAAATACAGAAACAAACATGGAGGAGCGTGAAACAGAACGAACGTCCTGCAACAGTCTGAGGCAGAACAAGAGTCAGAAGATGCGATCTTTTGAAAGAAAAGCAAATCTCAAACGAGTTGAAAGAGTCTTTAGTGTGCGGATATGTGAAGCTCGTCCCGGACAGCCGTTAATTTTGATGATCGTGTCCGAGAGAGGGTTTGGCTTCTCAGTGTAACGTTACAGTGTATGTGGATGTGTGGGGCTCCGTCTGAGCATCATTCTGATGTCCGTGTCCGAGTGAAGGTTAAGCTCAGTGTAACGCTACGGTGTGTGTGGATGTGTGGGGCTCCGTCTGAGCAGGTTTACTCTGATGTCCGAGTGAGGGTTAAGCTCAGTGTAACGCTACGGTGTGTGTGGATGTGTGGGGCTCCGTCTGAGCAGGTTTACTCTGATGTCCGAGTGAGGGTTAAGCTCAGTGTAACGCTACGGTGTGTGTGGATGTGTGGGGCTCCGTCTGAGCAGGTTTATTCTGATGTCCGTGTCCGAGTGAGGGATAAACTCAGTATAATCCCACGGTGTGGCGCCTTTCATATACATATATCGCTCATTATAACGCTCGTACACAACGACGGTACTAAAAAAGTATCACAAAGTTGCCGTGGGACGTAACACGCCCCCCTCCTTCCTAAAATGCTCGGCCCAAAACTTTTTTTTTTTTTTTAAATCGCATATAGTGTTTGAATTCCAGCTGAAACAGTGGGTTCACACACACACACACGTTAACAACCACCTGTGGACGAGCCCAGATACGCCAAGTACTTCATTTGTTTATCGGATGTCTGTTGGAGATTTCTGAAACTTGAAACGGAGTGTTTTTTATATTTGTTTTTGATATTTGATATTGATATTGTACTTATTCGGTTTACTGGCTGCAGTACTGGAGATTTCTGAAACTGAGTGATGTTTACTTTTTGTTTTCATATACTTTATTTAAGTATATTTGCTGCATTATTGGAGATTGCTGAGACTTGAAAGTGTTTTTTACTTTAATATTTATTTATTTTTTTATATGTTCAATATCCCTTCTTTTTTTCCCCCCATTTGTGACAGTTGATCTCAACGTCACTTCAAAATAAAAGGAGAAAAGAGAAAGTGCCTTCATTTGTATTTAGTTGATAGGATTATTAAAAAAGTAGTCATGAGGCATGTGGTTATTCTGGGTAGACATTTTTTCCATAGAATCTACAGAAAATGTACTATATGGTGATATATATCATTATCGAGATATGAAATGACCCATATCGTGATAGAAGATTTTGTCCATATCGCACAGCCCTACTTTAAATGTATCATTAGTCAGACAGCCATTACTGTGGAAATGACTGAGGAAAAGGACTCACCTGAGAGCCAAAGCTGTTGACCACTTGTATCCACCAGTCCAGTTGCAGAATAATCGTTTATTGAAAACTCTTCTGCCTGGAGGGTGAAAGGTAATTAATGGACAGCTCACAAAAATGATCCTTTGTGGTGGGTAGAGGAAACAAATGATTAGAGACAGGCTTTGGGGTTACTGGTTGAATCCCTCATCACAAATAAATGTGGGAAAGCTTGTATTTAACCAAGCAAATAAAAGCACAAGATATCCCTGCAGCCTGGGTACCTAAACAGTGCACGTGGTCGTGCACTTCACAGGTGGCGTTGTAGCGCCGCCGTGGGCAGGACACGGTCATGCAGTCTGTGGAGTTGGAGCAGCTGTACTGGGAGGGCTCCAGCTGCCAGCAGAATTGACAGGGCACGGAGAGAGAGAAGTTGGCATGCTGCTGCCCTGACTCTGCCTGAAAAACAACAACACCAGGTTACCACAAGTTAGATTTGTTAGAATTGTTCTTTTGGAATCAGTTTATAAATTGCCACTCTCACAATGGATATTCCAAGTTAGTTTCTAGTTAAAATTTTTATTCATGATACCTACCGTTCACCTTTCTGGCTGTACATATGGTTATCCCACCTTACTGCTCTTTTACTATTTTACTCTTATATTGTATATTTGCACTCCATATATATGCTCCTTTCTTACTTTGTACTGCAACTGCGGCACAATAATTCCCCTTGGGATAAATAAAGTAATACCTCATCCTATCCTATCTTATACAGAGTTTGGTCACACATTCTGTCCAAGTGGCATCTATCTGTTAGACAGAACTCACAAGGCAGTGCACCCCCCTCTTGGGTTTGCAGGTGAAGGAGGTGGGCCTGCCGTAGGTACAGTTGTGATGATAGTGGCAGTAGACACAGCTGGATGGGAGCCGGCTGCATGGACCTCCGCTCGGGCACTCGGCCGTGGAGCCCTCCTCGTTTCTGGACAGAGCTGCAATGACAGGGAAACACACAAAGCTTCACCATCTCACCGTCTTCACCTCAGTAGCAGCCCTAATAGGGCCTGACCATCGCAACGTCTCATCGCAATGACCGCCTCCATTTTGGAAGCATTGGTGCGTTAGTTATTATGTTAGTAGCAATGTTTGTTTGGTTATTGTAATTAATCATGAAATTATTTTTCATTATGTGGAGACAGTGTTGTGTTTGAAACTGCCACAGCGTTTCTCATGCGAGAAACGGCAAAACAAAGTCTTCATTAGCCTAGGTTAAGGTATATTCACGTTGATTTGGGATTTTACAGTAGCCTACAACTCTCCTTAGTACTCTAAATATGGCGAAGTATCGCCCACAAAAAATCCCATGGTGCATTCTGATGTACAAGCCCTATAGAATAATAAGCATTATGAAATATTTTTGAGTTTTGATAAGGAAACTACTTATTTCCATTAATGAGGGGTGTAAAATGTCACAGCGATCACCCTTTCAGCGTACATGGATGTGCAATATTAACCTTCGTTAAGGACAACAATGAGCTGTAATCAACCGCAATTAATGGAATCTTAATAAATCATAAGCTGCTGAGTGGCTAGTATACCGGATACGGCCGCAGGGATCACCGGGCTGGTGATGACAGGCCCGTGTTGAGCACCTCGAGGGGAGGGTGGTGGTTCATGCCCAACATGAGGAGAACTCAGATACCCTGGAAGAAACCAGCAAGAGAGAACATGATGGTCCCACCTTTCACCACCACTGCCATCACCACACCAGTCCTACATTACTGTAAACACATGGTGTTGAGATTAAAAGCTTGTGTAGCCTACTACAGATTGTTGGGATTTAACTCATTGACAGCCATAAATACAATATTGTTATCTCATATTTACATGTATTCTTAACTAGTGTTAGCTCGTGAGGAGCCAGCTTGGCTGCAGAAACCCCACAACGTCAAGCAGCTAGCGTTAGCAACGGTGGCTACATCGTTTGCCCATCACGTCTCATTAGGTTTGATCTGTTTGAATTAAACCTACCACTAACGCATTGCAATAAAAAGTCCATTAACAAAAGCATAATGATTCCGTGTGATTTCAAGCATCGCCCTCGGTCCGGTCTCCGAAACTGACAGGTGGTGCCCATTGTTGTTGTTAGCTTAGCATCGCAGGCAGTTAGCTTGATGTCGGAGCTTCCTCGTCCTACTGGTTTACCACGCCCAGCACGAAGTCGTCATCCTGGTTAACCACGCCCAGCACGACGTCTTCCTCCTGGTTAACCACGCCCAGCGGACGAGCCCTACTGACACGGACGTAGTTCCAACCAATCAAATAGCTAATCGATAATGCGATGTGGTTGGCATACATTATATTGTCAATAAAATAAACGTCTTATTTTGAGTGATTATAAAATTTAAATAAATTAAAATAAATGTGGCTTTGCGATTATGTTCAGTGTATTTGACACAGAAGGGAAATATACATCCTATGTATATTTCCCTATGTATATTTTCTAGGTCTCTCATGGGTATAAGATTCTCATGTGTAGTGTAATGTGTGTCTTTATAATAGTAAGTAAATTAATTGAAGTCCCACAAGAAAATGTCTGGATAGGTTACGGTGCAAAAAACATGAATCATTTTAGTGCATGAAAACATTCAGGAATAGAATTGTTCCAGTATCTGAAATATCTTTATTCAATTCAATGACTCATCATCCACAGAAGACGTGCCAGAAACAGGTTTCATTTCATTCTATGTTCTGTCATTAATGACGGAGAGTTGATCAGTCAGTACTATTACAATCTAACAACAATCATTGTCACCTTTTTTCCCTTAACAATGCATTCTAGTGTGTTAACTTAATGTTCTACAGATTAGTTTTTTTATTCAAAGTTTTGATGTTAAAATATCATGAATAAAAAACTAAACCGAATAATCGGACCACAAACTGTTGATTTAGCCAATCACACGAACCCACGACACCCTGCCTGGGCCAAAAACCCACGGCACCCTGCCTGGGCCAAAAACCCACGGCACCCTGCCTGGGCCAAAAACCCACGGCACCCTGCCTGGGCCAAAAACCATTTCATTCGCATCCTTTCAATCCCTTCAATCCCTTTTCCTAATTTCTAGAGTACACTTTCCCTTTGCCATCTCGTCTGTTTGATATTCCCTTTCCAACTCATCTCCTGACTGCATTTCCGGTGACTTTGAGGTCTACAAACACTAGTGCGTCTCTCCGCGTGTGAGAGAGCGAACCCGGCGGTCACGTCGCCCATCCCTCAGAATTCCTCTTCCGCGTTGCGACAGCGGGACTGCTTGAGCAGGGTCAGGCGTGCCAGCACCTCGCTCAGCGACAGTTCGCCGTGGACTTTGTTGTCCCTCGTCCGTACGTTGACGCTGTTCGTCATCTTCTCCTTCTCTCCGACCACTGCCAAGGCATGAGGAAACCACACAACAACAGAGACCGTGTGAGATGGCCATGCTGCTCCAGAAACAGCTACCACAACACAGCAACACTTCACCCTCCCCAGGCCAACCACCCACTCAGTTGTTCAGCACTTGGAAGAGACTTGTCAGGCTTGGGAAGAGCGTGTTTCAATTTAATCCCATAAGAAATGTATTCTGCCATGTAATAATAATAATAAATTAGTTTTATATAGCTTTTCAAAAACTCAAAGATGCTTTACAATGAGGGAGGTGGTTGTAAAACAGACAGGCAGACAGCATAGGCACACAGGGGTGGATGGGGGAGCTAAGTGAAGGCAGTAGAGAATAGATGGGTCTTAACGTGGGATGTTAAAACCGGGAGGGACTCTGAGTCTCTGATGGCTTGGGGGAGGGTGTTCCAGAGCCGGGGAGCTGCCCTGGAGAAGGCTCTGTCCACAAGACTTGGAGGTTTGGACTTGGGGGTGGAGAGAGGGCCGGCTGAGGTGGAACTGAGGGGCTGAGAGGGTCGGTAGGGGGAGAGGAGGTCAGTGAGATATGGGGGAGCCGGTTGGTGAAGGGCTTTTGAAGTTGACCAGGATTTTGAAGTTGATTCGGTGGGAAACAGGAAGCCAGTGGAAGTCCTTTAGGACGGGTGATGTGGTGCCAGGATTTGGTGTTAGCAGTAATGTATGAAAGCATTAACCTTTAGCACCACCGGCTGATTGAAAGCTGGTTTAAGGCTAGGTTTCTGTGTGACGTGGTCATAATGATCACTGCACTATAATTCATAATCTCACTGTGAACCGCCTTCAGCCCCTCCTTATTTACTGGTGTAGGGAAGATGAGAGCATGCTGCTTGAGTACATTTAGTAATAAGAATCCTTACCCAGTATGAAGTTGTACTGGGCCAACTGGGCATTGCGGATCTTCTTGTTTAGAAGGCAACTGGAGTCCAAGTCAGCTTCTGCCATGAATCCCGCTTCAACAAACTGCTTACAAGTCTGAAAGGAAGAAGCACTGCTCATGAGCAAATGGTCCGACCGACAAACAAGGAGGACGCAGAGAAGAGGTTCAAACCTGATTCAAATCAGGATAACGTTGTGGCAACAAATACACCAAAAGGTTGTATGAGATATATTAACTCATCATCATGATAATCAAAGGGGAATTCAAATATCCTAAAGTCAGCTGTGCTGACAAACCCATCTTCAGTAGGGGAATTTCAAATTTAATTTAGCTATGTGCCAATTTACAGCATTACAACAGACTTCTTTGGAACCTAATATTGTGAAACATCTGATGGGGCCTCTTGTGAAATGATTCACTCCGTGTCTCATAATGAATAATAATATTATTTAACCATTCATAACATTGAATGCCTATTCCTTCTCATGCAACAGCTGAAGCAGCGGCCTGGATCCCGAGGACAGGCCGCGCTGAGCCACGCTCCACACGCTCCACGCACTGAAAGGGCCGCGTGTTTGTGTTTGGCAGGTCATAATGGGGGCGTGAGGCTCACCTTCTTGGCGTAGTCCTCACAGGAGGGGTTGACAGGCACAAACATCACCTGGCGTGGAGACAGCCACAGCGGCCTGGATAGGGGGTGGGTTAAACAGCATGACTACATATCAGGAATACGTAGCATTGCACAGCGGCATGCACACTAAAGCATCGACAGCCACAAAGGTGTTGTATTATGAGGTGTTATGTTGTTAATAAGGGAAAATGCTTGCGGTTACAAACCCCATCAGCAACTAAGGTAAAATAATGTGTGTGTTTGCGTTCTTTTAGAACAATGAGGAAAAGGAAAGCCTAAACAAATGAAGCGCTGATAATGTGCATTTCACCTAATTTTCTATGACATCCATTTACTTCTGCGCCCAACTGCCTCATTCACCCATATATTCCAATTCAATACCATTTGTGTGCGATAACAAACACTAACAGTCAAATGTACACCTGCACTGCACTTATATTACGTCAGCTATCTCTTTGGTTCGAAATCCGTAGAAATTCTTTGTATGAAGAATAAAACGCACACAACAAAGGCTTCGAAGAGACACCTCAACGAGGAGAAGAGCGACCCGGAGCACCTCTTCCTTTTAAATAACGAGCTGTGCACAGCAGTATGGTTTCATTATTATTATCAGCTATTTTACATAAAAGCTGCAGTGAAAAAGTTGCATAGTGCATATTGAGTCATTAGTATTACGACTACTTCAACTCTTCATCAAGGCACCCATATGGCTGGCATTGGGTCACTACTAATCTCAGATCCAGCAATTTGAGAAT
>OOFG01084302.1:0-14026 GCA_900323295.1 Molva molva
TCTCTCTCCCCCCAGCTGCTGCTGCTGCCAGCACTGAGCTTTGTCCAGGCCGGCCGTCTTTCGTCCTTAGAGTTCATCACTCTGGGCCTGAGCTCCCAGACTCAGGTTCGCTTCCAGACCTACAGACCCCACTGTCACCAACCTGGCCTGCACCTGCTGCTCCCTGGTGAGGCACACAAACTCACACACATACACAAACTGGGGTATTTACACAAATACATAAAACACACAAATACACCAGCACACATGCGCGCACACAAAATCACACACACACACACACACACACACACACACACAAACACACACACATTTTACACACATTTTATTTATTTAAAACCAATCGAATGCCTTACGAGGAAATAGAAAACTAGGCCAAGAGAGCAGGCAAATAACAACAATCGACTGGGCCTCTTTCCCTGTAAGTATCACTGGTTCATGTCCCTGTAAGCCAGCTCTTTCCCTCTAAGTATCACTGGTTCATGTCCCTGTAAGCCAGCTCTTTCCCTCTAAGTACCACTGGTTCATGTCCCTATAAGCCAGCTATTTCCCTCTAAGTATCACTGGTTCATGTCCCTATAAGCCAGCTCTTTCCCTCTAAGTACCACTGGTTCATGTCCCTATAAGCCAGCTATTTCCCTCTAAGTATCACTGGTTCATGTCCCTATAAGCCAGCTCTTTCCCTCTAAATACCACTGGTTCATGTCCCTATAAGCCAGCTATTTCCCTCTAAGTATCACTGGTTCATGTCCCTGTAAGCCAGCTCTTTTCCTCTAAGTACCACTGGTTCATGTCCCTATAAGCCAGCTATTTCCCTCTAAGTATCACTGGTTCATGTCCCTATAAGCCAGCTCTTTTACTCTAAAGAATTACTGGTTCATGTCCCTATAAGCCAGCTCTTTCCCTCTAAGTACCACTGGTTCATGTCCCTTTAATCCAGCTCTTTCCCTCTAAGTACCGCTGGTTCACATCCCTGTAAGCCAGGCCCTCTCAGGCACCAGTACACAGTGCACACAACTGGCTGAGTAGCTTTCTATGTTTATGCATTTCTCCTTGAGGGAGTGAAGAGAAGCCATGTGAGGACAGGGACAATGACAGACACTTGGAAATAGTTAGAGAGAAAAACAAAGATAGACAAATATCCAGTATATGGTACTGAATATTTGTCCTCAAAGAGTGTTTTCAGTAGACTATCAACCATGACTCAACCAACAATGTAATAATTGGAATAACTGCAGGCAGAGACAAACTGGTGAACTAATATACTTGGGGGGGCTTTTACACACAGCAACACACTTATCCAAAAACACTTCCTTGAAACATATTCTACTCACATATCTTAACCCTCACCAGAAGCCCAATAATAATAATACCATGGTTTAAGAGACTTGGCCGTGGGTTAGAGATTAAGGCTGGGTTTCGTCCCTCCTCTTATCCGAAATAATAATAATAGAGCTGATCAAACGACCACTATGTCCTCTGCCCTCCCACCTCCCCTCTTCTCCGCCTCACAATAATCTGTGTCTGTGTGTGCGTGTGTCCGTCAGGTTGCGGCGGTCCTGTGTGTTCTCCAGTGGCCGTGTGCGTGCCCACAGACCCAAGCAGCCACCCCCCGCTGTCCCCATGCCCTCCGCTGCAGCAGTGGTGCCCCTTCCAGGGCCGCTGCCTGGAGCTTTCCAGACCCTGCCCCCCGTCCTCCTGCACCAACTGCACCCAGGCAGGGAGCCTGCCTCCTGGGGTGCTGAGGCCAAGATACTCCCTCACAGACGAGGTGCTCTTGACTCTCCCCGCGGGCCCGGCTGCGCACGTACTGGTGAGAGAGAAAATAGCAATGGGGTGGGGGTCCCTCGTTTTGGAGGGCATTGCAGATCAGGTCAGCTACCTCCCAGCTGTACGAGTGTAGGCTAACTGTGCATCAATGACAGATTGTAATATTCGTGGCCCAAAATGTATAATTACCCACTCTTTGGTTTATTATAATGGCCTACTACACAGTTCCAAAACGTGGATTCATTGTAATGATGTTGATCCAATGGAGTGTTATTTTCATTATTTCCTCATTGTCCACATGTTGTGTTTGTCGAGGCCTCCGTGCTAGAGCGTGTCGCACCTCTGTCCTCAGGTGCGAGAACATCTAGAAGATTTGCTGGTATCCCCCGGTGATGTCATCGCCCTGCAGCACGACGCGGGCCCCGGTAGGCTCCTCCACTGCCCAATCTCCCCGCTGTCTCCATGGCGACAACCCATCTTAGCCGTCAACGTATCGGAGTGGTTCTGGGCTAGCGGCGCCAGCGCGGCGACCGACGGCTCGGTGGACAGAGTCTCCGGAGACGGTCTTGTCCTGGACGTGGAGGCGCTGGTGGACGACGGGGAGGGAGGCTGGCTCGGGGAGGTTGTCTGCCCCGTCAGGGTGCTCTACATGGGGCACGCCGAGACTCAGCTCCAGGGGGTGCAGCTGTCCGCTGGCCTACCACAGCCCGGACTTTTCACCATGCTGGTTAGCGCCACACTAACGCACTCCGTAACATGTGCCTTTATATTATATAGAACCTCACTTATGGACTGACTGGATCTTAAACCTCTGCAGGTGACGTCCGTTGAACCGGCCTACCCCGTGTCCGCCTCCTGCCCCATCAGGGTGATCCCACCCCTGGGCTTGACGGTCCTCCACCCTCCGTCCCAGAACGGCACCCTCTACCTCACGCCCAACAACACCCGGCTGCTGCTGCGAGTGCAGTCCCGCCACCAGACGGAGGTCTTCCGGCGTGGCCGCAGCAACCACAGCGCCACCTTCCAGCCCGCCTGCCCCCCAGAGTACGACCCCATCCCGGGGCTGTGCCAGCCGGGCTCCAGCGGCCCGGGCCCAGAGGCCGCGGAGCCCAGCCTGTTTGCGGTGCTGGACCTGGGATTGGGGAAGGAGCCTCGGAGCGGGCCGGAGTCCGTGGAGCTGGTTGCCCACAACGAGGTGACGCAGGTCAACCTGACACTGCCGGTTTGGCTGGAGGAGCCCCTCGCAGGACTGTTGGTTCTGCCGCACCCCACCAATAGGGTGCTGATGAATTCGGTATTGGTGAGTGTGTCTAAGTGTGTGTGTGTCTGTGTGTGTGTGTGTGTGTGTGTGTGTGTGTGGGGGTCTCTATATTTGTGTGTTTGGACTAGTTTGGACTGTTCATGATGTTTGATGTTCATTGTGCATATTTGCAACTCACCATACAATACTTGCATGCATTTGTTTACTTCCAGAGCTACACAGCATCGGTGAAGAAAGGGTCCAATCCCACGTTCAAGTGGACGGTCGACGACAAGCCTTACTTTACCTACTACAACACGGTGCTAAACGTCATCTACCAGCACACGGGATGGTACAAGCTCACGGTGAGTCAGCCACACCTGGATCAGTCAGAGGACTGCTCATCGTCACAGACATCTAAACCAAACGAGTTACCATGCTTTTTTAATGAAGTTCACAGAGCTAGGCCGATGTGGAGATACTGCCTGAACACATAAAGAAAAACACAGATAATGTCACGAAAATGCTATTGGATTTTCTTTCGTACACTCGTTCTATAATATTTTGTATTTAGCGCCTGAGATTCGACCTTGGGGGTCTCCGACAAACGTTTCACCAAGGTCGGAGAGGATTTATCGGAGCCCGTCATCGGGCGTTTTTGGATAACTCTTGATCGTGCTCCGTGCCTCAGGTGACGGCCATGAACCACGTCAGTAACCTCATGGAGCACTTCAACGTGACGGTGGACACCCTGAAGCCCATGCTGAACCTGACTGTGACGGGCGCCCCGGACGTTGTCCCTCAGGGCTCGACCCAGACCCTCACCGCCTCCGTGGCGCTGGATATGTCTGTCCCGGCAACCTTCAGGTACTCACACAGGGAATGTTCCTATTTGTACTGGATTGAATCCTAATACTACTATTACTACTACTAGTACAACTACCACTACCTCTACCAGTACTACAATTACAACTGCTACTACTACTACTACTACTTCTTTTTATAATAATATAATAATACTGTAAATAATAATAATAAAAATACTGTTAATAATGATGATAATAGCAACAACATGGGACATTTGAGTGCTTTGCTGGAAACCCAAAGCGTTTTACGCAAAGCAAAAGACATTCGCGGTCAAAAAGTTTGTGTGTTGCTCACTCTTAGCGTCCGCATCTGCAGTTGTTTTGCAGTTGTTATATTACACATCTTCTTTTCTCACTCCCTTGGTCTTCAACTACCGATTTAGACTCGCAGGGCACCTGGTAAACAATCATCAACATTACTACCCAGTGATCCACATGCCATTTGAGATTTCTGTTGGTGTCAGCGGTTTCCACACAGCCTCTATAAATCAAGCCTTTTGGGTGGTTTTATTGAACCCATCCCAAAGGCTTGTAGTCTGCTCCTCTGTTTCTTTTATATAAAAAAATATATAACATAAATAATATAAAAAAACAATGGAAAGTGAATTGTAAGCAGGGATAAATACTCAAATGATGAGCTTCTATGCTCTTCTTACAGCCATGATGAATACAACCAGAAATTCTCTTCTTCTAAAGGTGTTATTTATTATATGTGTGAGTAGTGACTTAAAGGACAGCCGGCAAGTAGTTTACTTGTGTGACAGTGTCTGTCATGTGGACTCTGTCTTCCTGTGGCTGTGTCTTGTAATAGTGTGAAGTAGTCACTAGTCTGTAATAGCAGACCAGTGCTCATCCTGTGGCTTTAGAAGGAGCTTAGTCAGGAATTTGTCTCTCCCTCTGCTCTTTCTATTTTCCCTCTCTTTTTTTTCTCCCTCCCTTGTCCGCTGCTTTTCCAACCACTTCTTTCTCTCACCCGGCAATCATTTCTGGCAGCGTGAGTTGTGTGGGTGTTTTTATTATCTTCAAAGTGCTTTATGGAGGTAGCGAGAGATGAAAGTGGAGGCTGTTTATTGTTGCTTTCCCCCCCTTCCCCGCTTCCTTATATAACCACAAATTGTTTTTTGTTTGCAATGCTAGGTGGTCTTTCGGCGATGGTGGTTATAAGGAGTTTGAATTCAAGCCCCCTTACCCCTCCTCCCCCCTCTGCCCGGACTTGCCCAATCAAGTGACTCTGAGGAACAATGTCACTTACATCTACCCTCAACCAGGTATCCCTATCAACCGCCTCCATAATGATGGACAATCACTGACACCAGGAATAAGTCAATCATACGCCTGCTCATGAATAATGGAACAACCATGCTTTATATGTTTAGCAAAAGAGACTGTTGCATAAATAGAACCTGGCAGTGTTCTACTTAACGGCACATAGCACAGTGCCTCCTCCACTCATCTAGCTCTGTGTCTGTTGTCGTTACAGGAGTGTACACAGCGCAGGTCTCTGTTTCCAACCGCTACGAGAACATCAGCCAGCACATCACCATGAACGTCTACAGCGTCCTGAACCTCGTCGAAATAGAGACGGTGCCGCACCTGCTCCTCGCCGGCAAGTCGGCCACCTTCGAGGCTCACGCCTGGCCGTCGCCCTACGGCATCCACTACACCTGGGACTTTGGCGATGGCTCGCCCCCGCTGCAGGGCCGCGAGAGGCGGGTGGCCCACACCTACTCGCAGAGCGCAGCCTTCAAGATATGCGTTTCGGTGAACAACACCATCAGCTCCACGGACACCTGCTCCGACATGCAGGTGCATGAGGAGATCGAAGACCTCACCACAGAAAGCAACTCGCCTACGGAACTCAACACCCCTACTGTAGTAGTGGCACGCCTGGCGTCAGGGAGCAACATCACATGGACGTTTTCCATGGGCGACGGGACCACGTACACCACGACTGAGCCACGGGCTTCACATAGGTACGCCAGTAATGGCAACTACACGGTCAATGTAACCGCCAGCAACGCTGTGAGCTCTGGATGGACCATCCTGCCAGTGCAGGTGTTTGTCTTCCAAGTGCTGGACGTAAAGCCCTCTGAGTGTGTCCAAGAACGGAGCCCAGTGCCCTTCCAGGCCTGGGTGTCTGGTAACGCACCGACTCCCCTCTACGAGTGGAGCTTTGGGGACGGGAGCGACAATGAGATACACCAGGGTAACCAGAAGGTGACACACACCTACCAGGCCAGTGGGAACTATAACTTTTCTTTGCATGTCTCCAGTCAGGTCAACAATACATCCCAAGCTCACTTCTTCAGCCGTGTCTGTGTACAGCCAGCCGTGGCCAATGTCAGCCTTATTCTGAACAAAACACACTTCCACTCGGCAGAGGTGATACATTTCCACGCCAGAGCTCAACCGGAGTTTAACTACAGCTATTTGTGGGACTTTGACACAGGGGATGATCCCGTGCTGATTCATGGTTCTGGGGAGGTTATGTTCAGCTATGATAACCCAGGTACCCATTTAGTGACCGTCACCGTTTTAAATAACATTTCATCTAGCAACACCAGTGTCCCGGTTGAAGTTCAGAGATTAGTTGGCCAAGTTGTTCTTCAGCATAACGGTACAAGGTCCAGTAATTTGACACTCAAGGAACCATACCTCTTCACCACCTCTTCTTTGGCCACCGATATCCAATACACATGGAACTTTGGAGACGGGACAGTGTTCGTAGGCCATAGCATTGTCCACGCTTACAATCAGTCAGGCGTCTTCAATGTGACACTAAAAGGGGACAACGAGGTGAGCTGGAACCACACTGTTCTAGCCGTTGCAGTGTTTGCTCCTATACGTGGTTTAACGCTAAACTCCAGCCTGGTGAACATCCCTCTCAACACGTCAGTACATTTTGAGGCCCAGATGGAGGAAGGAGACGGTGTCATTTTCTCTTGGATCGTGTGCGACCGTGGCACCTCAATTCTGGGCACCCACACCATGTTCTACACCTTCCGCTCGGTGGGAACCTTCAACATCACCGTGATTGCTGAGAATGGTTTGGGAACTGCCCAGGTCAGCATCCTGCTTTTTGTGCAACGTGAGCTGGAGGGCCTGTTGATTGTCGCTGAGGAGGATACAGGAGGGGGTGGAGGCGCCGGCTTGGAAGGCTGCTGCTTTGCCACAAACAGCGTTCTCCACCTGCAGGCAGTACTGAAGGAAGGAACCAACATGTCTTTTACCTGGAACCTCATCAGGGAGGAAGACCCATCCAACTCTGCCTTTAATCTAACCAGTAAGAATGTGGAGGTCAATTACCCTAAACCAGGATCACTTGATGTCTTTCTTAAGGCAGTCAACCTTCTTGGCCAGCTGACAGTGAACAGAACATTCCAGTTCTTGGACCCAGTCGCTGGGGTCCATCTACAGATCAGTGACAACCCAATTGCAGTCAACGCCCCGATGAACCTGACCGTGTTCGCTTCAGGAGGCTCCGATTTGCAATACCGCTGGTCTGTGGATGAAGATATTATGCCATGGAAAGAGCCCTGTGTAGTCCATACTTTTACCAGTGCTGGACAGAGGGTTATAAGCGTGGAGGTCTTCAATGAGGTCAGCTCAAAGAACGTGTCCGACACGGTCAAAGTCCAGGAGGTCATTACAGGCTTATCATTCACAGCAACTAATGTTACAGAACAGAATTATGTTCCGACTGCGGTCAATGTCTCGCTCCAAGGGAACATCATGACAGGAAGTGATGTGACTTGGGTTTGGCTGCTGCCAGATAGAACAGACACCAGAAGGCAAACCTCTGTAATTTTCTTTGAGCCAAAGACAACAACAATCACCCTGAATGCCACCAATGATGTAAGTGGGCAAAGCATTTCCAGAGACTTCTTTGTTCAGGAAAAGATCCAAAGACTCGAACTGAAGGCCAATAAAAAGATTGCAGCAGTTGGACAACCGGTCGAGTTCACTGTTTACATGGCAGTGGGTTCCGACGTGAGCCTTGTCCTCAGCATTAGCGGAGATGCAACGGTCAACCCTCAGGTCAACAAAACCTACTCTCACTATTTCAGCAGGGTGGATACCTACATGGTCAACCTCACTGCTCACAATCAGGTAAAGTCTGATGAAGTTAACATCTACAATTAATGTCATATTAAGTGAAAAGGTCGGTCTGATTAACTCAATATTGTATGCATGTGCCAAATGACACAATGTACCCAATTGTAACTGTAATTTTTTTTTCTTTATTTGAATGTGGAAATCCAGGTGAGTTTTCAGAGACACACCCTTGAGATCAAGGTGATGGAACCAGTGCAAGGACTGACCATCCTGGACTGCTGCGACGCTGCAATCCCTGTAGGTGTGAAGAGAACCTTTGTGGCCAACATTCTGACAGGCAAACCGGTGCAGTACCTGTGGACATTTGATCTTCACCACCTCAACAAGGCAACTCACATGAGCCGAGAGGTATTATGCTTTTTTATACAATGAACAATATCTGCAGCATGTCGAGAAACACTTGTTTTGATTGCTCATTGTGTCGCTCCCACCTAGGTGCCCTATACCCCAGAGGAGGCTGGCTCTCTCACCATCTACCTGAGCGCCTTCAACAATCTGCACAGCCAGAACATCACCAAGCAGATCATGGTCCAAAACCTCATCAAAGAAGTCGTGTTGGACGCGTTTCCAGTCGACACGTTCATCAACAAGACAGTGACACTCATGGCCTCGATCACACCCCGAGCCAACCCGCTGCAGTGCTTGTGGGACTTTGGAGATGGAACCCGCCCACTTCTCACCAACTCAACGACTGTGGATTATGAGTACAGCCAACGTGGACAGTTCTTGGTCACTGTAAATTTCCATTATCTTCACTCACAAATACTTTGACATCAGCCATTCAAAAATGCAATTTGATATTGGTCTACCGTTTATTTGGTATGGAGTATATTATATTCTTAACAGCTCGATGCTCTCCCTACCACCAGGTGAATTGCAGTAACCTGGTGAGCTGGGACCTGGCTGAGGTTAAGGTGAACATCAGGCTATTGGAGTGTGAGGAGCCAGAGGTGCAGGTGGTCCAAGCCCCACGACTTGCTATCTGGTGCGCCCAGCCGACGTTGGTTGAGGCCAGTGTTGACCTGAAGGGCTGCGTTCGCTACGGAGCGCAGTACCTCTGGCAGATCCTTTCTACCCCCAACTGTGACGACCAGGACCCCAATACAGCCCTCCACCAGCGGATGATCTCAGCGGCTTCAAAGCGTCCTCAAAGTTTGCACGTCTCCATAACCCCCCTCCCGTCCGAGGTGGATGTCCGCCGACTGCAGCTGTCGATACCAAAGATGGTGCTGGCAGCGGGAAACTATAGCCTGGTGTTCTCCCTGTCGTACGAAGGAATCCCGCTCAGGAAAGCTGCTTGTCTGCAGCTCTGCGTCATGGCGGACAGGTCAGTTGGGAGACGAGAGATGAGGGAATGCTCAGGATGTTAGGGCTTCACCTTGTCCCAAGGTGTCCGATGACCAAGTGACCGGGAGTCAAATGTGACTCTGATTCAAATGATTTGGATTGTAACATGTCAAGCCCTTTTTTGTGAGACTTGAGAGATGTTTTCTCCGGTTTGTATGCAGCCTTAAATGTGCTGATGTTATTGATATCCGAAAAAGGAATACCATACTATGTTGTCTTGAAATTCATGAATTTCTTTTTTTAACGGTTGCATAGAAGCATAATAAAATGATGTGCACTCCACTGTGAAGCTATATATTTATGTATTGATTTTTCTACCTCGCCAGGCTGGTGCCCATCATTGAAGGAGGCACCTACAGGGTGTGGTCCAGAACCCAGGATTTGCATCTGAGCGCAGAGCAATCCTATGACCCCAACATGGACCCTGAAAACCAGTCGCTGCTCCACTACCACTGGGAATGCCAGAACACATCTAAGGTCTGGAAACATGATAACCAAAGAACCTTCATTCCGGAACTAATGAATTTGCAGTCAGGAATTTTGTCAATGCTCAACCTGCACAATATGACTTTGTAAAGAAGCAACAGAGGCTGCATATACTGTTAACTGCACAACCAGGGTTACTATAGTTCAGCCTTTTCTGTGTAATGGAGTTGGTGAGAGTGTGGGAGGAATGGAATGCTGTTTGTGGGATTCTAACTGTGAATGAATGGTCATCTGGGGAAGGCTCTAGCTTTCATTCTCAATCTGTTTTTCTCTTTACTTAACTATTGAGTGGATTTCTTTCTGCATGTTTGGCCCTGTGCCCCAGAATCCTGCTTCTACCATATTGCATCTATTACTGGGACTAAATCTTTTTCTATTCCTGTGCCACAGGCAACGATTACTTTTTCCACATGAAGAAATAATTATTTTGATAGTAAATGCAGAGATTTCTGGTATCAAAGAAGGTGAAGACCTTTTTTCTCTTTCCTACTGGCAAGGGAGTCTTTGTTATAAAATGTTCTTGTTTTCCCTCCCTGGATGCCTTACCCTTCTCATACATTTACTCCTCTTCCCTTCTCTCCTTTCCTCTCTTAATATTTCCCAAGAGTCCTTTCTTGCTTGAAAGATTCATATCTCAAATTATATTGTATGTTTTCTTACCCTGTCGCTCTGTCAGTGTCTGTAATGCTGAAGCTCATTGGAGTCGACTCTGCAAATGGGACATGAAATACTATACAAGTGTGTTTTGTGGACGCCATTTCGGTTTGGCTTGGCAAAAATGTACATTCTGCCAAAGTAGGAAAACACCATTATACAGAAACCAATAGGATGGGTGTGTAGAGCAGGAAGCAGCGGAGGGTTATGTAATTCTACAGAGATAAACAAATTCCACAGCTGGTGCTGGGATCCCCACCCTGCCTGATTAAATACACGCACGTTTGCACGCATGTGCACGCACACAAACACACGCATGCATGCATGCACACACACACACACACACACACACACACACGCGCATGCAATCACACACACACACGCATGTATGCAAACACACACACACACACACACACACATCGATGTTTACGTTTGTGTGTGGATACATTTGTGGTAAACTACAAAACCAACAACAAAGACAACTGCACGCCAAGCGTGTAGAAGTGAATTTAGTATTTGCAATAAATGTATCTTAACTGTCAATAAAAAGACAAATTGGCATGAGAAGTTAGGAAGACCACACAATAGCAAAGTCCTTAGCATTGAAACCAATTGTGAATCATTCAACGTGGAGGAGAAGACAGCCTTGCACTCACCAAAGGGGTGATGTGATTTTCTACTTTTAGTGTTATTCTGCTGTTCTCAGAATATCAATTCAAACTGTCTTGGCGCAACCCCTTTGCCCTTGCTGTGTGACGTAAATTGCACCAAATAAGACTTACAAGCATAACTCCAATCAATGACCTTCCCCCAGGGCGCCGCACACTGCTCCAGTCTGAACTTCGGTCTGGGCTCCAATGGTCCCGTGTTGGGCATCTCAGGCTCGGAGCTGGAGGCTGAGGTGGAATACACGTTCAGATTGACCGTCAACAAAGACGGCATGGTGCCACAGTCTTCCACGCAGACCGTAAGAGCCTCCCGTCACACAACACTCCACACTTGCAACACACAGCTATACCTGCAACCAGGAGAAGGGTTAACGCTCCGATCCTTGCAGATCATGAAACGGTGTGCTCCCTGTGTACAATGTGTGTGTGGGCGTGTGTTCTGTGTGACTGACAGGTGCTGGTGCAGAGTGGCCACATTCCCATGGTGTACCTGGAGTGTGTGTCCTGCAAGGCCCAGTCCATCTATGAGGTCAGCCAGAACTCCTACGTCTATCTACGGGGGACCTGCACCAACTGCCAGGGTCTCCACCGCGGGGTAAACACACACACACACACACACACACACACACACATGCACGCATACACCCATATACACATATATTAACACACATGCACACATACAGATATAGATGGGTGCACACATGCACACATACACAAGTACATATGTACACACACATAGGTACGCACACACCTGCACACGCATATACACACACATGCGTATATGGCCTGTAAATATGGCCTGTAAAGCCCTTTTAGACTGTTACTGATTAAGGGCTATACAAAGAAAATTGACCTGATTTGACACACACACACTTTTCCCCTTTTTCTCTTTATCCCTGTGACCATTTGGGCCCGTGAGCCACACTGTATTTTACCGTGGAGTACGAGAGAAGTTATATGACGGAGTGGTGTGAGGGGGCGGTGTGAATGAGCTCACACCAGGGACACAGCCAGGCCGAACACAATACAGTTGTATTTGAAGTACCTCAGGGACACACGTTTTAGGAAAACAAAATACTTTAATGAGTCACAGGCCTCCAAATGCATGTTAGCACTGATTGCCTTCAGCTGTGTTAAAGGGAGACAGCTGAGAACGTCTCACATGCAGTGTGTTGTGTAAGCTTCCAGAGGGGCCACGCTGGCTTCGCAACCACTCACTGCAGTATCCACTTTCTGTTTATTTCTGTTTATTTCTATTCATATTATACTGGCAAATACCACTCTGAATGTGATTAGTTTAGTTTGTC
This sequence comes from Molva molva, assembly GCA_900323295.1. Taxonomy (NCBI): domain Eukaryota; kingdom Metazoa; phylum Chordata; class Actinopteri; order Gadiformes; family Lotidae; genus Molva; species Molva molva. Next base: position 12,452 of record OOFG01084302.1, read on the forward strand.
ATTAGTACGTTAACTTTTATTTACTACAGGAAGGCTCCGAGGGTATTCTTCTGCACCCCCCCGTGCTCAGACGTTCGAAGTTTAGACAAAGTTTGGACAGAGTTTGGACAGTTCAGCAAATGTAATTTGCAATTAAATGCTCAGCTGTTCAGAAGAGTAACATTGTGATAGCCAGGGTTGGTTTGGCCAGTGCCACTTCCATCAACGTAATGAAACCGTCAATTGAAGCACACAATCGTAATTATATTGGGCAAATACGTTATTTTTGTCTGAGGCGATGATACTCGCCAACTCACAGCCAATCTTCCGGTGGGTTCTCTGACTAATAGAAGGCCGATGCCAATCAACTGAAGTGTCAGGTTGTAACTACTTGATGGCAAATCGGCTGATGCCTGCACGGCCTCAATGCTCAATGTGCTGTCTCACGTATCCCAGTAATCCACTTAGTGTCTCACTGCCCCTCTCTCCCTCTAACTCTCTCCTGGCCTCTCTCTCTCTCTCTAGTCTCACGAATCAGACTCTCTAAGCTCTATCTAAACTCTATCTAAAGTCTTATGGCAGACGAGCCCAAATCTGGGCGAACCGGGCGTTTCACTTTCTTTCACTGCATATTTTTTTTTCGACCAACAATGTCGCTGGAGGGATCTGTCAGCCCCAAAATGTAGGGAAAATATGATCCAGGTTGTAAAATGCGGCGCACCGGGTCAAAGTTGAATGAATTGAATCTTCGAAGCCACTCCCCTCCGCAGCAACGCACCACTATACTGGGCACAGGCCCCGGGGAGAAATTGTCGTGCCGCTTTCCCCATAGGTAAACAACGGAGTGGGTAGTGTTCAGCTCAAGGGAACGCACCTAACTCTCTCTCCCTCTTTCTCTCTCTCGCTCTCTTTCTCGCTCTCTAACTCTCTCCGTCTGTCTCTCTCTCGCTCTCTTTCTCGCTCTCTAACTCTCTCTGTCTGTCTCTCGCTCTCTTTCTCGCTGTCTAACTCTCTCTGTCTGTCTCTCTCTAGCTCTCTTTCCCTCTTTCTAACTCTCTCTGTCTCTCTCTCGCTCTCTTTCACTCTCTCTAACTCTCTGTCTGTCTCTCTCCTGCCCTCTCTCTCCCTCTCTCTCTGTCTGTCTCTCTCCTGGCCTCTCTCTCTCCCTCTCTCTCTGTCTGTCTCTCTCCTGGCCTCTCTCTCTCCCTCTCTCTCTCTCCCTCTCTCTCTGTCTGTCTCTCTCCTGGCCTCTCTCTCTCTCTCTCTCTCTCTCTCTCTCTCTCTCTCTCTCTCTCCCTCTCTCTCTCTCTCTCTCTCTCTCTCTCTCTCTCTCTCTCTCTCTCTCTCTCCTCTCTCTCTCTCTCTCTCTGTCTCTCTCTCTAACGCTCTCTCCCTGTCTCTCTCTCTAACGCTCTCTCCCTGTCTCTCCTCCCCTGCTCAGCGCTGGACGGCCACCCGGCTAAGTAACGAGACCCTGGTGCTGGACGCCTCCTCCACCACCACAGGAAGCGATGGCATGAACCTGGTGCTGAGGCAGGGCGTGCTGCGCCACGGCGACTCCTACGTGTTCACGCTGCACATAACCGACGGCAACCT
>OOFG01084311.1:0-14517 GCA_900323295.1 Molva molva
TCAGCCCCAGGCCAAGATACCCTCAGGCTTACTTAACCCGTGTTCACACACGTTTCTGCTGGCCCAGGGTTAAGTACACAGGGCTATGTAAGAAATTAGCCCTGGGTTATATATTGCAGAGGCACCACCTCTGCAATATATCAGCATTTGTTTGCTGTGATACACACCTTTTAATCCTTTTGGACAACATTCTTGGGGTATGAAGAAATTCCAGCTGCTTGCTGATCTGAAGAAACAAGAAGTAGATATACAAAAGGTTTTGAAATGGCACCTTATGGAATTAACAATTGCATGACATTTCAAATGAATTTACTCATAAATAAATGGAAATTTAAGTTTAAGCAAGCTTGAGGTATTTGGATTTTAGCTTATTATTTAGGCTATCTAAAGGGTTATCTATCCTTGTTCTTCTAGAGGAGGGGGGGTCCCTACTTTCAGGCTTGTTTTGTACATTCAAAATAAGTATCTTTATTCTAATATGCAGCTGCTGACATACCAAGGTCTTCACAGAAAGCAGCAGGGCCTTGGCTGTACGGTCCCAGTGTTCCACTGGGTTATGATGGAAGTTCACCTCGACGCCCACCTCAAAAAGGTGCTCTTACATGAGCCAAAATAAAGACAACCAGCAGAACTCATCAGCAGCAAGTCACACAAGATCCTCCAAATAATTATTAAGGCTTTTTCCAAAACCCCTTTGAATCAGGATCTTGAATATACCTACCACCCGGTATATGTCCAAACTCTGTGTGATTCCTGGCTTCTCCTAGCAGACATGAGCACATTAAATACATCAAAAAACAACTTATGCACATTTTGTCCCACCAGCCAATTCATGCTACAAGCCAAAATGCACTGAAATTTATAATACTAATATTTGTTAAATATGAGGTAAGGCTAACTCTAAAATGCCTCTTAAAGTATACTTGTGACTGTGAAAGCGGTTGCTTTGTATTCTCCCCAAAACTAGAGTAAGTTAACCCTATATTAACATCCTATCTGCAGCATTTCTTTGTTATTTCATTGGACAAAGAAGATTCAGAACCTGGAGTCCAATTTGGGTTCAGCACCACAGCCTTGACTCTACAAAGGTCATCCTGCACACTTACACCATATTTACCCACCCGTTGTTCTGGGACCCGACAGATGCTCCACCACGCTGGGATGTGCATGTGGGTGAGCTCTCTGGGTGTTGACGGACACAAAGTGATCCGTGGGAGGAGGGGGTGATTCTGAGTTCTTTCCGAGCCGTGTGACATCGCCCTCAACCTCAACCTCTTCTGAACTCTCCACAGATGTGACGGCCAATACATGCTCTGCTGGCAAACTGATGTTCTGCTGGGCCGTGGAGGGCGAGCTGCTGACGTGTGGCCGCACGTCTTCAACATTCCTGCGCATGGCAGTCAAGCTGTGCAGCGATGGCCCTGATCTCGGAGGAGAATGGACCACTTCTTGGTCTGAATGGTTCTCAGCGGCCCGTCTCCCCGTTCGCAGAGTCCCGGCGGATGCTGCGATTGAATCCTCCGAGGTGCTGGTGCCGTCATAATCCCCAAGACCTAGGGACGATTTGTAGTGGTTTTCATGCACAGCAAGGCCTTCTTCCTCTATCAAAATCAGAGGGCCTCTTAGGGTGCCGTCCAGTTCTGGTGGGGGCCCAGGCTCCCAGTGCTGCATCACAGGCAGGGAGGAGGTTGGCTCGTAGTAAGCGTTCAGCAGGTCATCCTTTTCTGGGGAGGGTAGTGCGGGACCTTCGACCAGGACTGATTCCACTTTTTCAATGTTGCTCTTGGGTAAGAATTCAGTCCCCCTCTCCCCAGAGGGAGGCACGTCTGTAACGGTCGTTCCCATCCATGAGCTGCTATCGGGCTGCTTGAGTTTGTCAAGGGGGTTGTAGACCGCTGGGGGTCCAAAGGCCTGGTATCGCCCGTAGAAGCCCCTGTACGAGTAACTGGGGTGCCCTCCGATCAGCAGGACCACGTGAAGCGTGTTGGAGACGGAGATGTACTTGGCCTCGCGCCAACACTTCTGCAGGATCTTGTGACCGCCGAAGTAGCCAGTGGCCTCGTCCACGTGGATCTGGTCCTGTTTGAGGTGGCAGACGTCGGGCTGGACCAGGTCTTCCAGGTAGAGCTGAATGCGCATTGTGGGATCAACCTGGATGGTCCAGTTGCACCACAGGGGGGGGTTTGAACACAGGTAGTCCGGGGAGAAGATCTCCCCACTCTCTCCATGCAGGACTTGGTGACAGCCCCGCAGAGCGTAGAAGGCGTTGCCGCCCTTGTCCATCTGTTCGTCTGAGTGAGAGCGGATGGGAGGCGTTATGTGATACGACTTCACTTCATTTGATGTTAAAAACTAAAGATAAGTTAGAGATATTTCTTGTAACGCATTTGGTGTATGTTCGTTGGTTGATAAAGTAATGAGTAATGAGTGCTTACGGGTTTTTTTGGTCAATTTGAATTAACTTTTTTTTTCTTTTTAAATCACAGAAACATTGATTATTAGGGAACTATTATTAACATCATAAACATTATTAAGGGTATAATCCAAATGTCTTACCTGAAACTTTAGGAACATCATTTCCAATAATCTAGGACAACAAAGCAACCGAAGATTAATATGAACTTTCAGGTTAGGATTCCTAGTGTTTGCGTTTAAGAATGTTTCTCACCTGCGGGTCACAGAATTTCGTAAATATGCCAAATATTAGTACAAAGATGGACTTCTTCAGTCCAAGATGACATTGTGGCATCTTGCTCATTACCTTCTTAATATTTTAATATGCAAATGTTTTCTAAGTATCACAATCCTGGTAACTTTTGTTAGCGCGATGGATTCCGTTTGTTTTCCTTTCTCTGCCGAAAGGCGACACTCACAGGTGATGTTTATCAGCTGATTGAATGGTTCGGACGCGCGGTTACTCGTCTGACCAGCAAGCGACAGTCAAGTTGCGTTTTGGAAAGCGGGGATGAAGTACCAGAGCGCGTGCTTCGCCCAAAGCTGGAGGCGCGTTCTGGTAAATAAATAAATAAATAAATAAATAAATACATACATACATACAGATGTAAATTATTTTACTTCTATGCTTTATTTAGACCACATGTTTCCAGCTAACATCAGTACCTCATTGGATGACACATTTGTAGGCTAACATCAGTCCTGAATAGCTTCTTCTTCTACACAGTTGTCAACACAAAACCATATAGTTTTATGGGTTTGAGATAAGTCAGACACTACAAACATGGCCTCTTTGTCATTTCCGCCTAAGCCAAGACAGACCGAAGGGTTACCTGGGTAATTAGAACCTGTAGGCGTGGCTTATTTACCATTTCCCAGTGTTAGTTAGATGCTTCATGAACCACCTCCGGAGTGCAAGCTCGTTTACCTTGTGTCTGAATAAACCACGTGCTGAACATTTACTACTCTCCGAGTCATACCGAGCCCGTAACAACGATACCACAAAAGATTCGATTTAGTTTTTCATCAATACATACATACATACATGCATACATATGTTCGTGCTTGTGTCACGCACGCGCCGTCCCGTGTCATTTTCCAAAATGACATTGTAGTTTGGTCAAATCGTTATGATGATTCTTTGTGCGTTGAAAGCGGTCAGCAGCGAGGGATCCACGCGCCCAGGCGAGAAGGCAGCACTTCCGTGTCCGTCCTTTGAGTGGCGCTCGACTTGATACCTGTGCCGTGTTTATCGGTACATGATTGATTCTGTGTAGGACGACCAGGCTGGTAGTTTCCCAAATCAATATAACTGTAAACTGCATGTTGTTATATTTTTTATCAGGCCTAGTTCTAGTAGGCAATAGTCTATTATGCACATATGCCAAAAAACATGTTATTGCTCCTAATAAGAAAATAATCCAAATTGACTAATAGGCCTGCGTAATGGTTGGTTAATATAATCCCTCATATATTAATGACAAGTGTGTTGTCATTAATTAATCTCACATTTACTTTACACTGGAAAAAAAACCTTCCTCTAGATGTGCCACACTTGCCAGTAGTTTATGCCTACATTCACGTGTCGAACTTATGCTTTAACTAGTAGATCTGTTAAAAAAATTGTGTTTCATCACTGTTACTCCCTTTTCCAAATTCTTTGTTTTAAATAAGTTATATTTTTTATCAGAATTATTAAATAGTAAAATGTACTAGCATAATATAATGTAGAGCGGTATCTCACACAGAATGCAAACTATAATGTATGCTTCTACGAGTGGTGGACGATCGTAAGTAAGTCATATCATCGCCAGGCACAGCCAACCAGCATTCATCTGTTGTACCACTGGGTTGTGCTAGTGTTGAATAGCAGCACAGAAATACTGAGACAGACACACAACCACCAAACCACCCTCCCACACTCAAAGGTTGAACAAGCTTAAATCCCTTTATTACTGTACCTAAAATGAAGCTCTTATTGATATAAAAACTCATAAACATTCTATTAAATTAATTAATTAAATCATAATAATGACATTGACAATGTTGTTATCAGAAATGTATCAAAAATCAAGAAACTTTACTTTGATATCTAGAATACATTTATAATCGCCATTAACATCATATTATATATGATGTCAGAGCACTCTTGCACTAGACATTGATACCCTGTCTCTGTCGTCATGTTCTCCTGAAAAAAGAGACATGTAATCATCAATAGATGGTTTACAATTCATTAGAGAAGTAATTTAACATGTGTTTACACTTAAAGAATTGAATAGGAAGACACCGTGTTTCTAGTTGCTAATTCTTCTTTGTGTTTGGGGAAACATGGTTCAGGTTTGAAAGTTCATAAACTGTTCTGTTTCTTAGTAAATCCAGTAATCCAATCCGATTTTCCCTTTGACCCATTCTCCATTAGTCGGTTGGTTATGCAGACATTCCTCCTATTTGTATTGTAGGTCTGGTTGGGTGCTGTGACTTCAAAATGTCTAATGTCATTGTCTACCTAATTCCATGGCCCCTTCAGCCTTGGAATATGTCAGATATCGAAAAAAACAAAACGATTCCAACATTTTCTTTTATCATTATTGTCCAAGGAATTTGGATACCTGTATCACTGAACACGTTAAGGCCTTTTTCCACAACCAATCTCTTCTTACAATTTGAACTTGCAGGTTTGGACTGCTGTGCTGTAATTGATAAGAACTGATGGTGGTTAACCAGTGGCCTTATTCACCTAGTGGAATTCTGGCAGTCTAGGTTGGGGTCCCCGAGCCAAGACCAGATTTGGATCATCTCTTGTGGGGTTCGACTGTGCACCAGTATCAAGTTCTTGTACACACACGGGTTCTCCCGGTACTTCTTGTCAACATCAAAGGTTTTAAAGCCCTTGTGTTTTTCTGGCACCAGTCCCATCTTTTTCAAACACATCCCAGTGAAGACATCATCGATCGGGAAGAGAGCCACCCGCTGGGAGACTTTGTAAAGACGTAGTGCCAAAGGCCCCGAATACAGGTACCCTCCTCCGCCTGCGTAGGGAGGGTAGTCGCCCACAAACACGCTCTCTGGGATAAAGTACTTGAGCCTATGATCCCGGTGGGGGCTGGCATTCTGGATGACGTCACCAACAAAGAGATCTTTTGTCATCACCTCTGGCAGATGTTCGAGGTAGTAGATGATTTGCCAGGTGTTGATGAAGACGTCGTCATCCCCTTTCATAATGTAGCGGGCGTTGGAACAGTGTTGACTGAACCACTCCAGGAAGTGGGTTTCCTTGAGGGTGAGGTTGAAAAAGGAGTCCCTGTAATCCCATTGGAGTAGATCTCTGTGCTGCTCCGCCTCGTGGCTCAGCATCCCCGATAGGTCAGGAAAGTTGTCCACCGATGAGGCGGTGCCAAGGAGGAACACCGTCACCACCGTTCGATTGGCCACGTTACCCGCCCGTCCCCAGGACTGCCGGACGGCCTGTCGGCGATCAAAGTGAGGTGCGAGCGACTTGATGGCCAAGAGTAGGAAGGGTCTCTCGTCACACAGGTGGGGTTGATTGATGAGAATGGGGTAGGCCCTGCAGCGCATGTACAAAAGGAAATCCTGGAAGCGCTGGGGTAGGGTGTTGTAGTCCCCTACTTGTCGGGGGACACGGTGGTCTGGTTCACAGGGTTTGAGGGCCTGGGGGTTATTAAGCCACCATGGCATCCAGGCAACAAGGGAGTCATTGGTTGGTGCCACGTTCAGGATAGGGTTGTAGATTAGATCCAGTGTTTGCTGCTCCCTGTTCCAGAAGGGTTCACTCCATTTCCACCAACGCCAAAACCTCTTTGACGGTACCGTCAGTTTTTGGATGCTGTGCCTTGGCTGGCCCATCTTCCTCGACACAACCACGAGCAAACAGACGAAGATGAGCATCAGTATGGCACCGAGGACCCTGGTTTTCCGGTGACTGCCGACCATTGTGCTTTGTCTTTGGGACTATGGATAAAAAAAAAAAAGGACACAAATCAACAAAAATCGCTCTGCTAAACTACACATTTCACCACAGAGTCAGAATGGATTCAGCTATTGAAGGCTAGCACACTTACAACAAAACCAGGATACAATGGGATGTTAAGAAACATAGCGACACACTGGAGCCTAGCATCAAGAAAGCAAAAGGAAGGAAACAATAATAAACTGAAGGTCACTGAGCGACTTGGTTTCCCCTCTTCGGTGGCAGAGCTGATGACTGCATACGAGGCTGCCGTTTCAGTGCTAGTCCTCCAGGAACAGGCAGCACATATTTCTATCCATACCACCCCTCCTTCAGCCTTTGTCTCCACTCCCCCTTCGGCGGAGACAGGCAGCCATCACGTGTTTTTAATTTTGCTCCCTGCATGACATCAATTTACCAGCCTCAATCGGTGTCATTGTATGCTGATTCTTGACCCTAACTGTTCAATTGCTGTTTCTTTTTCTCTGGGTTTATGTCCGAATGTAACATGAAGAATTAAAGGTGCTCTAGGTAAGCCTTAACAGCTATTATTTGAGTGTAATTTGTTAAGAATGGCCATGACATCCGTTAGCTATTAGTGAGTGAAATGCAATGTGAGAATTTCTGTTTTGAGTTGACTGTGCCTGTCTCTGTATGAGACTATTTCGATTTCAGACCATTCAATGGGGAATCACAGTCAATGGCGGAAGAACTTAATTGATGGATGGGATTTTTATGAAATAATGTTTCAATGAAATAAAAAATGAACTCAAGATAAAAAAAAAGAATGATAGTTTAAACCCAGCACAAATTATTTGCAATCCAAAAATAACACAAGGTAAGCAATGAAAAGCCTTTCTGACAAAAGGCCATGTGCTTTGCAAGTCTTTATCTGACCTGCAGTTAGGTAACAGAATAGAGGGACCAGTTTCTCGTTAAATACATTGGTAAGGAGGACTGCATAGCAGAAACCAAGGGTTGGTCAACTCAAAAGCCACAAAGAAATTCCTTGCAAATACCTTGAAGGATTAGTTAGTCTGCTTAGTGGTCAGACTCTCCTATGTGATCAGTCCATAATGAGTTAAAGGACCACACAGCTCATGCTGGCTTTCCCTGCCAGCGATTATGACTGGAAAGGGACAGTGAAACCAAAATCATTTTTTTGTTTTTGTTTTAAACGTGCTAAAAAGTGTTATTTGATCATCAACATAGCAATCTATGCCATTTTGTCACTGTTAAATAAGACAGTAATTGAGAGAAACAGGAGTAAAACGCTATGTTTCTGCCAAGAGGTTGTTCCGCTCCACTCTGACCTGGCATGTGTGAGTAATCCCATGCTGTAACGGATCATATATCTGTTACAGCATGGGATTTTATTGATAACATTATTGAAATCACTATCGATCAGCATTGACGACAGATATGTCCAAGTTATTTTTAGCTATGAGCCAGCTGAAATGTTACATATTGCGACTTTAAACAGTGCTTTTTGCTTTGCAACAAGTTTGCAACTGCCATTTTAATATTATTGAAGTGGGTGCCAAGTGATGCCACCCACCAAAGTGTGCGAGTTCACGCATTACAAGGCACTCGTGATCAAATCCAAAACAACAATTCCAAAAGCCACCAAATAAAGGCTCGTAGCTGCGGTCAGACGCTCCTCCCAAGGCAGGCCTTCTATTCAGTACAGCTGCAGCCTGCATTCGCATTGAGTTAAAAGCCAAACATAGAAACATGCAGGGGCCCTCCAGTGTTGTATATGCACATTATGATTAGTGACCTATATAAACACTGATGAGAGAAAGGGTCGGCTGTTTCCAGAGCATACTATGGTGAGAAGAAGAACATACTTCTCACAAGTACAAGTACTCTACACCAAATGAGATCTCTGCATTTAACCATCACTAGCAGCATTTAACCATCACTAGGAGCATTTAACCATCACTAGAAGCATTTAACCATCAATAGCAGCATTTAACCATCACTAGAAGCATTTAACCATCACTAGCAGCATTTAACCATCACTAGCAGGATTTAACCTTCACTAGCAGCACTTAACCATCACTAGCAGCACTGGGAGCATTTATCCATCACTAGCAGCACTGGGAGCAGTGGGCAGCGCCCGGGGACCAACTCCAGGTGTGTGGACCTAGTGCCTAGGCCAAGGGCACCGGCAGGATTATTGACCTAACATTGATGTCTTTTGGTGTGGGAGGAAACCGGAGCACCCGGAGGAAACCAACATGAACACGGGAGAACATACAAACCCCATTCCCTGGGGTTTTGAACCAAGGACCTTCTTGCTGTGAGGCAACAGTGCTAACCACTGTGCCACCATGCCACACCTGCCGAACTATGTGGTAGAAAGTAGACCACAACACCTGCTCTACACCTGCAGACGCTTTTCAGAGCAAAAGATGGGGGAAAAAGAGCATTCGGTTTTGCATGTCCCCTTCTGACAGATGGCCTGGAGTGATCAACCGTTGAGTGCATTTAACTCAAAGGACAAACAAAGATTAACCTGTATCGCCAATGGCAGGGTGTGGGAAACGAGGTAATAAAAGGTGTATTAACATTTCCTTGTTTTGGAAATGTGACAACTCACAACTCTTACATTAACATTTAAATGCTTTCATTATGGCCCCGTTGTGAGTCACAACAGTACCATAATAAAAGCCTGATTTTCTCTCACACACAGACAGAAAACGTTTTCGATTCTGTCAGTAGTTCACCAGCCATGTTCAAAAGATTAGCTATTAGTTTCACCTACAAGTCAAGGGCAAGCCCAGCTAATGTAGGAATACCTACCAATAGCCTACTGAGTGCACTTGCCTTTAGAGCGGAATAGAAGGAAGCGGACATTACCCTGCGGCAGTTTTTTGTTGCAAAGATATTCAGTAGCCTATGCGCGTGGATTTACTTTATGTTCAATGTATCCGCCCTTACCACGTTTGTTTTTGTGCTAAAAACCTTTTTTATACAGTCTATAATCAAAACCTATACCGAAGACACGAATAAGAGTAAAGCAACAGGAGCAGCTTACCTGAATAACAGAGCTTCCAATTGAAAAGACAAATGGGACCTAGCGCGCATTGAGCCCTAAGTATTCAGCGAGATCCGAGATGCGCGCTAAATTATCTTGCCAACTTCTGGAGACTGAGTAGAGTTTAGACGTCATGTCACTGGGACACTAACCACTAACTGCTCTCGTTTTGTTTTTCATTTTCACAGATAACACACACAGTGGTAATGGCTGTTTTATCATAAACTCCCTACTACATGGTAAGCCCAGTGTGGAGTGGGGCCCTCTTTATCTCTCACAGGTCTCTGCCCCAACTGTAGTCTCCACCCAGAATAGTTATGGGGAAGCAGCTCCACAACTGCCCAAAGTCAATACAAACTGCAATGGGACGACAAAACTCATCCATCATCTGTAAACACGAAAGACAACACAGTATCTGGTAACAAAACACGATTGCATTACCATTTGGCCAAATACAATTAATAGCACTGTTTAGGATGGGGTGGACTTCTGTTGTCCATAAACCTGTTAAAACCAAACCCAGTTCACTCCTATTGTGTTGGTCAGCAGAACCACAACAGTAGTGGTTGATCATCACTCATACTTTCTTACCAAACATAACTGTACTCCGATGGTGCATCTGGGAGTCTATCAGCGCGTAGCATAACTTCAGGCCTGGTAAGATGGACTCCAGCTAGCCATTGCCTTGCTACCTCGCAAGGCAATGGTGACAGAGCCCCTGCAGAATTCATATTCTATGTTAGATTGGGGCTACTCTTCAGTAGAAGAGATCAGCTGTTTGCAGAGATATTTGTACAGATAAACCTAGCTTGTATACATAATTACAACTGATTCCAATCTGTATCTGTGATTGACGATTCATGTATTTATTATTGCATACTACAAGCAGAGCTTGAACCAGATAATCAATGCTTCATTAACAAAAATATTTGCAATCACCTATTTATTAAATGGCTAAATGTTACAATATAAATATAGAAAGTAATACTGAGGGTGTGCTTCAGGACATGAAACCACTATTGAATGTATAGGAATTGGTTTTTGAAAGAAACTTCTTGGTTAAGTTTTTGACACTGATAAATTTCAGTTTCCTCAGTGTAACAATAAGTCTCTCAATGCAGGTTAGAGGCCAGGTTAGAGGCCAGAACGAGTGGGACAGTGATTGCACCGCAACAAATATCCCAAACTTGAAACGTAAAAAATTATGTTTAATTGTTTGCTGTTGTGCAGAGACTGCAAATGAATTAAATGTGAGAAGGTCCAAAGCTACAATAATAATAATCATTCATGTATAATCAAATATTTACGGTAGGTATTTTCCAATACAACTCAATGGTTAAGGAGGAGCTCAATTTTAATAAGTGGGTTTGTAGACAATGAAGATGCTTCACTCAGGCCCCGAAGATGCAAGACGATTGGCTTCATCTACGGCTTCGAGGAGTTGTACATTTGAACCAAAATGTTTTTAGAAATCCCATCCTGCCCCTTTATCTCAAGTTGTAGAACGAGAGGATCCAAGCCGGGCTGGAGAAGGAACATCCACCAAATCCTCATCCCGGGCAGCAAGAGTAGAAGAAAAGTACAGGACTCCCGTCAGTCCTCCTAGCTGCGTTGCACAATGGCATCGATGCTCCTCTGGATGTCGGCCATCTTCCTCAGCACCATGGTGACAGCGGCCTCGTCGCACTCCAGACACACGTACTCTGAGTCCTTGTGGAGGAAGAGAGGGTGGGGGTGCAGTGCTCATTCAATTATACATTTGGGTCAGTTATACTTTGGAGTAACCTACCCCTGCAAGATAGGAGTTTCTCCTGAAGACTTTGAAGGAACATTGTTTCACATGCAGAACCTGGTGCATTGCTAGGCTAAGATGGATAATACATGCAATCATCACCTGCTATTTTGTCAATGTGATGCTCATGGCCAATGTTTGTTAGTCAAGCCCAGCTTGTCTGGCACTACGCCATGATGATGCTGACATATACAAAAGCTGACACCCTGCTCAGCGAGGAAGAACCTGATCTGTCATCATTCAGAGTACGAAGAAGAGTATCGCATGTCATCACGATAAAAGCCTGTTTAGATGGCGTAGTAATGGACCTGGCAGCCAATCCACTGTGGTCTGCACGATGCCTTAGTGACGGTGCTTTAGTGACGGTGCTCTGCACGATGCCTTAGTGACGGTGCTCTGTACGATGCCTTAGTGACGGTGCTCTGCACGATGCCTTAGTGACGGTGCTCTGTACGATGCCTTAGTGACGGTGCCTTAGTGACGGTGCTCTGCACGATGCGTTAGTGACGGTGCCTTAGTGACGGTGCTCTGCACGATGCCTTAGTGACGGTGCCTTAGTGACGGTGCTTTGTACGATGCCTTAGTGACGGTGCTCTGTACGATGCCTTAGTGACGGTGCCTTAGTGACGGTGCTCTGCACGATGCCTTAGTGACGGTGCTCTGCACGGTGCCTTAGTGACGGTGCTCTGCATGGTGCCTTAGTGACGGTGCTGTACGATGCCTTAGTGACGGTGCTGCACGGTGCCTTAGTGACGGTGCTGTACGATGCCTTAGTGACGGTGCTGCACGGTGCCTTAGTGACGGTGCTGTACGATGCCTTAGTGACGGTGCTCTGTACGGTGCCTTAGTGACGGTGCCTTAGTGACGGTGCTCTGTACGATGCCTTAGTGACGGTGCCTTAGTGACGGTGCTGTACGGTGCCTTAGTGACGGTGCTCTGTACGGTGCCTTAGTGACGGTGCCTTAGTGACGGTGCTCTGTACGGTGCCTTAGTGACGGTGCTGACGGTGCTCTGTACGATGTGCAGAGCACCGTCACCTATTTATGAATAATGCAGTACGATTGAATGGCATCTCGCGGAACGGATTTGGCACAAATTGAATATAATATTCATAAGTATGTTTTAATTTGTGTACAAACAACAGCGCCCAGAACGGACAAACGACTCTAGAGAGAACACGTTTCAATTTTTAATCATAATCCCTATCTTACTTGTACACTATGACCTTTAGTTAATAGATTCAATAATTAATACAAATCATCAATCTATGAAGGAACCTCATCACTTGGCACCTGTACCACCGTCAGACAACAGCGCTTCATAATGGATCTTATTCTGATGTAGCCTGCAGGTCAGGATGCTGCTTGATGAGACCAGCCACAGCCTGCATTAAAAACCCTTCCATCATCTGTTAACACAGCCTGCTGAACAATGGGCCCCTCAGAGGTCCTCATGGGAGCCCGCCCTCATTATGGTGCAAACACTACTGCTTTACTAGGGTGACGTGGAGTGACCCAACACAAATATTACCTTGTCAACCACAGCTTGTGTATTACTAATGGAATTGATAGTATGGCAACTCCGTCTTGGTATTTCTTTACTAACCACTGGGAGCCTCAGGGTGCCACCGAGATCGAGAAAGAAACAATACAAATATTATAAAAATCGACATTAGATCTCTTTCAGAGTTTATGTCTGAAAATGGGCATCATTTCCCTCAGAGTTCCCCTAGAGAGCGGCTGGCCCAGAGCGAGAGGCATGGGTCTGGGGCAGAGCGAGAGGCATGGGTCTGGCCCAGAGCGAGAGGCATGGGTCTGGGGCAGAGCGAGAGGCATGGGTCTGGGGCAGAGCGAGAGGCATGGGTCTGGGGCAGAGCGAGAGGCATGGGTCTGGGGCAGAGCGAGAGGCATGGGTCTGGGGCAGAGCGAGAGGCATGGGTCTGGGGCAGAGCGAGAGGCATGGGTCTGGGGCAGAGCGAGAGGCATGGGTCTGGGCCACATAAGTGGGCCGGCTACTCTTCTCCATTCATATTATTAGACTCATTTAAAAAGAGAAGAAGAGGAAAGAGTGCAGGAGCTATTTTGAAATGGGGACAATAACTTGAATCATTCCAAGGAGGAGGAACAGGAGGGAGACAATGGAAAGATTTAGGTCTCACGTCAGTGCTTAATCATCAGGAGACCAGGAGACCATGTCCCACAACAAGAGGTTATGATGTGCTCTTAATCATCAGGAGACCAGGAGACCATGTCCCACAACAAGAGGTTATGATGTGCACAGATTCAACAAGGTTATCTGGCAAGCAGCGTTCTCAATTAGATGCACAGTAGTCTATTTCGAACACTAAATACATTTCTCATTTAATAATAAAATGTCTCCAAATACTGTCAATGAACAGAATGAACAGAAGCATTCTGATCTTCATCAGTCATCATTGTCATGTTTGTTTATAAATCAAGGTTTCATGATGGATCATCATTTCTCCAGAGATCATTTGATTTAGATCATTCAGCTATTGAGGTCATGACCCCAACTGGACCCAGCGTCTTCATTTTGACGCAGGTCCCAGTTGGGGTCATGACCTCAATAGCTAAAGTGCGTCTACTGAGCGGGTCCTTCAACTGCACTCAAAGTCCGCGCCAATAAACCACGCCCCGGGCCAAGAAACCACGTCCCGGGCCAAGAAACCACGCCCCGCGCCAAGAAACCACGCCCCGGGCCAAGAAACCACGCCCCGGGGCAGGAAACCACGCCCCGGACCAGGAAACCACGTCTCGGGGGGAACATGACCCTGAAGGGGATGAGACCCGGGGGGAACATGACCCTGAAGGGGATGAGAGACCCGGGGGGAACATGACCCTGAAGGGGATGAGACCCGGGGGGAACATGACCCTGAAGGGGATGAGACCCGGGGGGAACATGACCCTGGTAGCTTCAGCTGGTGTCTGTGGCGCTTGTTTCAAATATATCCTGTCTGAGCACGCAACCAGGCACACTGTGCACATGTGGATGTGAACTGAAGATCCCATCCCCGATTGCTTTACCCCAACAACAAAGTGTGGGGCAGTTAGCACTTTTCAAGACAACTTATATTGCATAGTATAAAAGGTGATGTGATTTATACAATCCTTATCTAATGCACCCAGTGCAGAGTACAGTGTGTGTGTGTGTGTGTGTGTGTGTGTGTGTGTGTGTGTGTGCATCCATGTGTGTATGTTTGTGTATTGATGGTTGAGTGTGTGTGCGTGTGTGTGTGTG
>OOFG01084322.1:0-11732 GCA_900323295.1 Molva molva
GACTGCCAGGACAAAACAACACATAATCTTTAAGGTAAACTGATTACGATTACGATTATGCCTTTAATAGTTCGTTCCATAACAAAGGGAAAGGGGAATTTCTCCCGAGACTTCACGTGAAGGCTCATCAATTCCTTAAAATACCTGTGTGTCAGGGTGTGGCAGCAGGCCCCGCCCACTATGTACCTGGAGGCCCTGTGATTAAGTATGACGAGCTTGTTCCCTACCTTGATCTGAAAGTAGGTGATCATCCTCCTCAGCAGCCCCATCAGGTCCTGACTCCCGACCGGGATGTCTGCAGAACAAGCAAGGACGTCTTTAACAACTGATTTCCAATAAAACGACGACACCAACGCTAGCCAAAGTGTGTCTCTTGGCAGTTTTACAGTTTTTTTCCCTGACCTAGCAGGATTTTTTTTTTACCTCCAGGATACAACATGCTGTCAATGAAATGGACGACCCCGTTGGTTGCCATGACGTCAGACCCTGGCACCTTAACGGTGTTGACTTGCATGGAGTTGTTCGCCTGCGAGAGGCAATCAAGTCAATTATCGAGGAAAAGCCACAAAACACAAAAGACGTGATGGAGCATGCGTTGAGAGTATGAAGCATGCAAATTTTTCTCCTCTGTTTTATATCCCTTTTGCACGCTAAAAAGTTCTTGATGTGAAGCCTACTGACAGACACCACCCCCAGGTTCCTTCTAGATGTGAAGCCTACTGACAAACACCACCCCCAGGTCCCTTCTTGGTGTGAAGCCTACTGACAAACACCACCCCCAGGACACTGCTTGGTGTGAAGCCTACTGACAAACAGAACCCTCAGGTCACTTCTTGGTGTGAAGCCTACTTACAAACAGAACCCTCAGGTCACTTCTTGGTGCGAAGCCTACTTACAAACAGCACTCTCAGGTTGCTTCCCTGGAGAGACTTGAGCAAGTTGGTCACCCCGCCCTCCAATCCCCCGCCGATGAAGACGCCGCTGTTGAAGTGGTAGAGGAGGATTGTCCTCAGGGCATTCATGTCACCTGAAACACGTATGGAAATGAATTTGATGAATTCGATTCATTTACTATCGTCTTCCTTCTAACAGCAACATGAAGGGTACAAGGTCTCTGAAACGGAATGTCTGTAAGAGGAACAGAGGGCATCACAAAAAGATCTCAACAAAATCTCAAAACCTACCATTTTCATTTAGCTTTCTTCTAATCAAGTAGTGTTTTATTTTAAGCTACTTAAATGAAGTTTGATTGATTGATACACCACAGACTACTACATCTATGAATGCCAAGAAGGAACAGATACTTGGTTCAATTCTCTGCAGAAGTATTCAACCAGCTGGCATGGTTCTATGTAGTGAATGCTTTGTGTGGCATTGCTAAGCAGGGCTGGCCTGGTCTATACTTGTATGGGAGACCAGATGGTGCTGGTAGAGATGTTGGAGAGGTGGTGGTGGGTGCTCATCCTTTTGGCCTATGGAATATCCCCAATGTCCCGGGATGGAGACAGGGACTCTGTACCACGGTGCAAGAGCACTGTGTTTCATATTAAACCAACATGTTAAACCGAGGTCCTGACTCCCTGTGGTCACTTAAGATCCCATCGTAAGAGTAGGGGTGCTAACCCCAGTGTCCTGGCCGAATTCCCCAACCTGGATATTGTACCAACATGGCCCCCAATCATCCCCTGGTCCCTAATTGGATTGTTATAATAATAATTATTAACAGAAAGAAATACTACATACATCCATCAAAATGCATTCTCAGTACTATTACTATCGGCAAATTCAAGAGGTAAAAGGGAAACTGAATCTCGAACAGCAAATGAAACAACAACGACGGCGTTTCAAAAGTTTAAACATACTCATGAGGAGGGCCAGGTCTGACTCGCTCAGGCCCCTGAAGGCCTTATCGCTGGGGGCGAACAGTGTGAAGTCTCCTTCCTGTTTCAGCAGGTCTGTCAGCCCTGCGGATTCCACCAGCCTCAAGAAGATCCTGCAGAGCGGCGTCCCAGAGAAGGAGAAGAAGAAGAGAACCACCGCAGAGGGATGAGGTCATGGTAGTCAGCACATGTTCTGCTTATTTTAAAGCTCTGTGTTCTCGAGAGGCATGCTCTCTGGGGATCAGATGGAAGAAAAGAAGAGGCGGAGAAGTGGAGGGGGAATGGGTGGATGTGTGGTTTTTGGCTGCGACACATCCCACATCCGCCCCATCCCTCCCTCTCCCTCCTGCCCGTCCGCCTGCTTTCATTCTCAGCACTGGCCTACTCACTTGTATCCTCCGTTCTCTATCAGGATCTCATACATGTTCTTCTCAGCTGGCCTCAGCAAGGTCCTCATCTGATGAATGGCTCCGTTGCTTCCCTCCTTGCTGCCGCGCACCAGACACGAGTTCTCAATGCACACCGCCTGTGGACACAATCCATCGTCCCGGTGGAACGAGACTCGAATGGTAAGATTGCTTGGGTAGCCAAGATTTATTCACCAAGATCGGTGTATGGGGAAAGGGATAAAGGTATGGGCAGAATTTGTTGTATAGTCAACGCGGGTGTTTGGGGATGAGGAGGGTATGGGGTAGGAGGGAAGATGGGCGTTAAGGGACGGGTAGTGTAGGGAAGGTGAGGGTGTCAGGGACGGAGGTGGTGTAGGTAGAAGGTATGGTATTGGGGCACAGGTAGGGTAGGGTGTAGGGTAGGGGGGTGGCTGCCATGGATGGTAAGGCAGGGTTAAGGTCATAGGGTAGGAGGTAGGTTATTGGGGAACTGAAGAAGAGGGGGCATCAGAGACTGTGAGGGTAGGATGAAGGTTGTTGGGGGACATGTAGGGTAAGGTGTAGGGTAGGAGGGGGGGACACCGAGGATGATGGCAAGGACCTACCGTGCGGTAGATAAAGACCCTCAGGAACTTTCCTGCGATGGTCTCCAGGAGCTGGCCATTGTACAGCTGGCCCAGGAGCACCTTGTTCTTCAGGACGTGGTTCTCCAGCATGATCTTCAGTAAGCTTTGGTCAATGGACATCACCTCGTCTGAAGGACCAGACAAACATCTCACCAACTTAAACATCTCATCAACACAATCAGCTATAACATTATGAGAACTATTAAACTATTCAACCTTGCAGTGAAAAAAATCGTTTTCGAAAACCGGGGCAAGATGCATTAACCCCTAGCTGCTCCTTCATGGCTCCATGTCTCTAAAATTCACAATAAGCCGCTTCCGTTAAAAGTGTCTACTAAATTCCTAAATAGCAGTAGTATTATTGAGTAGCTACTAGAACTATTACTAACATAAATATTATAATGACATTATTGTCATTACTATAACTACTTATTCAACAACTAGTTCTTCTCATAATATTTTTAATACCTAATATATAAAACTGTTATGATAGGTTTCTATTGTTTATGTGAACAGGGGTTATAGTGACATATCAAACAACCTTCACCTGACGTGCAGCTGGGGTAGGATTTACTGGCCAGATGTGTAAAACTCAGGAGGAGGAGATATACCCCGCCTCACAGCACTATACACGCAGTAATATACACACAGATGTTCCCCCAAACCTCACATTCCTTCCACCCTTTTCACACCTCAACGTGTGACCGTGAGAATACACTCGCAGCTGTAAGGATTACTTATTCTATCTTACATTTGTATATTTCTATTGCTACTTGTTATTGCTTTAAGTCTGGGGATCGTTTTTTGAGGCATGGAGATTGAGGCCGTTTTCTACATTTGAAAATTGATATTTATTTTTTATTTTTTGCAGTGAATACCCAAACATGAAAACTACCAAGAGCTTTCCAGATAAAGACCACCTACTACGTGGAGCAAGCAAGAGAGCGAGATAGAAGCATAGATGGATAGAGGGATAGGGAGATAGAGGGAGAGATAGAAGGACAGAGGAGTAGAGAGAGAGATAGGGTGGTGATAATAGTGGTGGAAGTGATTGTTGAGGTGGTGATGATGATGATGATGATGATGATGATGAGGATGATGTTGGTGGTGGTGGTTGGTGGTGGAGATAATTGGGGTGGAGGTTTTGTTGGAGGTGATGATAGTGATGGGGATGATGATGGTGCTGATAGTGGTGAAGGTAGTGATGATGGGGTTGATGTTGATGGTAGTGGTGGTGGTAGTTACGATGGTGCTGATAGCGGTGGGGATGATGATGGGGATAGAGGCGGTGTTGGTGATTCATTATCTAGAAGTAGTGATGGGTGTAGAACTCACCAGAGAAGGCAACGTTGAATGGGGCCAACAAGGTGTACTCAGTCTCTGCTCTCATGGCTTCAGACAGACCCAGCTCTCCCACCAGGTCCCCGAAGGTGGACTGTGACGGTCCCAACAGCTCCATCACCTGCTTAGCTTAGAGGAAAAACCAAACCATTAAACACCCAACCATTCAACAATGATACATTAAACATTAAACACTCAATCTAGACACTGAATCATTCAGGAGTTATAGAGGAAAAACACTCAATCTAGACATGAATCAGCTAGTCTAGACATTAAATGAATACAGATATACAACACGGAATCCGGACACTAAACACATAATCTAGATCTCAAATTCAGCTGTTGAGCAACAAATGTAGACATCAAACTACAAATCCAAAAATAAATATCAAGTCCAGACATTAAACAACCAAATCCAGACATACACATCAATCTCAAATAATAAAAACCATATTGTAAAATTGACACACCAAATCCCCAAAAACTTCCCAACGAAGAATACCTTTCGTCCAAACCTTGCATGTAACGTTTCTTTTTTTTTTAAAGATTTATTTTTGCATTTTTAATGCTTTATTATAGAGTGAGATAGTCAGGAAGGTATGGGAGAGAGAGAGGGGAAGACATGCAGCAAAGGACCACGGGCAGGAACCGAACCCGGGTCGCTACGGTAAGTACTGAGCCTTAATGGTACGCGCTCTACACGGTGAGCCACCGGGGCACCCCCGTTGCATGTAAGGTTTCTAACCTGAGTCGGGCATGAGGACCTTGTCGATGAGGTGGATGACCCCGTTGGTGGTGACGATGTCCTTCTTCATCACCATCTTAATACCGTTGACCGTGAGGCTGTCGCCGTCACAGCCGACCTCGATGTTGTTGCCCTCCAAGGTCTCGTAGGAGGTGCCCTGCATGATGCCCTCGGAGCACTGGACCGTGTTGAGGAGGTGGAAGTTCAGCAGTGCTGCAGTGGAACAGCGGGAGAATGTTAAGAAACACATCCTTCATAGTCATCCCCTCCTTATTCACATGGGTTTTAAAGGACTCCTATTTCACTACCAGGTGGGACATGGCTCACAAGCCCTTTCAAATGTTGCCTTTGGTGACATAGGGTAAAGTGTCCACCAAGATGTATGATAGATAGTTTAATACTACCAGCCGAACCTTTGGGTACTAATTTGAAAATTGAAGGTGGAAAAACATAGGGGCCTTTTAAAGTTGTGAAGCTGGCACTTGTTACTTGCAGAATGGTCATGCCTAGTTGAGGGATTGCTTGTCCCTGCAATGTTATTTAGTTGAGCCATCGACTGTTGGGGGAACTCAAGGAAATCCAATCATCTTCAACCCACATTTTAACCGACCAATCCGCAATCAGTGTCTTATTGTTTCAAGTTGAAAATAACTGAATCAAGACAAAATATCATGAAAGAATGTTCTATATGAATAGTTGAATACTTTCTACTACAGCAAATTATATTTTTTATTTATGCACCATGGATGAGCTACAGCAGAAGGCCTGTCGGACTAGCTGCCTAAGCTGGCTTCTGACTGAACTAACTGCCGTTTAACAACCAGACATCTGAGGACAGTGGAACAAATGGCTCTGGCTACCCTGGGAACCTCTGGGTCCAGAGGGCCTTTGAGCAAAAAGTGGTCTTGGGATTTAGTCACTGATGTGCTCTATGGGGAACGGGCTGATTTATGATGAAACAGAACTGCTGCCAGTGAGACCAGCTTCCTCTACAGAACCCCCACTTCCTGTCTCCTAGCGTTGACATCATCTGAAATACTTGAAAGAAATCTGAATACATGAACTCTATTCTTCTACATTCCTACAATATAGTGCACATAGATATAGTTTATATTTATTGATTTAGCATGTTCTTATTTTAAGACCTATTAGGCCTACTGCCTTTCTGCTGTGACACCCTCATTTCTTATCTGGGATGAACTTACTTTATATATATTTAAATATTATAATATGCAGGTTTTTATATTTTGTATTTCCAGAATTTGAAATGTGATAATTCCACATTACAGAATCTCTTCTGTAATGTGGAATTATTAGTTATTATGGTCTAAATATTCATAGAGGCAAAATGGAATGTTGTAAGTGTCGAATAATTTTCCTGCCTGGTGTAACTTTCCACTGTATATTTCATGCGAGATTAGAGATGATCTCCTTTTGAATTATATTCTTATCCAGCTTGGTCACAGACAGATTGCCAGCTGTCTGCGGATTCCTCATCTATGATTATGACCCTATGTGGTCTCATCTGTTCGGAAAAAGCGATACATGAAAAAAACAGCATTTATTGATGTCCAGCACCAGAAGACAAGGCCAAAGGGCTGTTCCCGGACATCCAGCCTATTCCAGCCGATTAAACACCTACTGCATGCACATTGCCCTATATGCCTAGCCTGGAGACCCTCCTGATCACGCGACCTCACATTCTGTTTCGCTACACTGATCACTCTGGACCTCTAGCTGCCACCATCGATTTCCTGAAATTACAATGTAATCGGGGCCAATCATGGACTGCGTCGTAGTTGATAATGTCAAATACAGGCCGCTAATGGCCAAACAGTAACGGCTTGTCGTGAAGCAATGAGTGGTAACGTTAACACTCGTAGAGTAAATACAGCCGTAAGTGCAGTTATTGCAGAAATAGACTCAATAACAACTATTAAACAAGAAAAAGAGTATGCACTAGCAGAGTTTTTCTTGGTGCAAAATACATTTTTGAAATAAGAATGTGAGGTCACTTGGTCACCATCCTTGGAGACCACTTGGTCACCATCCTTGGAGACCACTTGGTCACCATCCTTGGAGACCATCCTGGTCAATCAGGATGGTCTCCAGGCTACTATATGCCTCTCAACGAGCCACAATTAGCCTTCACTGTCCTGAAACAAAAACTAAACTCAGCAAACAAGTTCAACTCAAACTTTGTCATAAAAGTGTAATTCTTTTTTTTGATTACACCTCAGTCTTTGTAGAATCTTGCAAGCTTAACACTTAACCACTGAACAAATATGATGTATTCCATATAGAGGAAGATGAGATTTGTAGTCCTTTCTTTTCTTTTTTAAACTCTAGGGATTTACTTTTCACACCATAAAGGGGGGGATGGGATTTACAGACCTTTATTTTATTTTTTAACTCTAAGGGTCGCCTTGTAACACCATAAAGAGGTAGCTGGGATTGTAGCCCTTTTCTTTTTTTTTTACCTCTAAGGACGTCCTTGTCGCTCATGAGCCTCTCCAGAACGTCGCTTCCCAGTTCCTCGAAGGCTTCGTTGGTGGGAGCGAAGAGCGTGTACTGGCCCGGCTCTCCAAGTTTCTCCATCAGACCAATGTCACGAGCCATGTCCTGCAAGCAGAGGAATAGGGTAGTTATAATCAAAGAATTATAATGATACACTGACATTAATGCAATGATGACGATAATTATACACTTCAGAATGGACATGGGGAGAGGAGCAAAGAGAAGAGACGGGGAAAGTATAGAGGGGAAGAGAAGAGAGGTTAGGAGAGGAGAGGAGAGGAGAAGAGAATAGAGGAGAAGAGAGGAAAAGAGGGAAAAAAGATTTGTGGAAAACAGAAGAGAAGTGGAGTAAGAGATAACAAGGACCAGGAGAGGAGAAGAGACGGAAAGAAAGGAGGAGTGAAGAACAGAGTAGAGAAATGGTGAAGAAAATACATCAGGGAAGAAGCTGTAGAGAGCCAGAAGGGGAGACCCCAGACTATGCCTCGTCCAGACTGTGAAACCGTTCTCTCGTATGCACGCACTGTGAGCGTTGTGAGGTCGTCGTTCACGTCGAGGACCTCTGCGATGTTGTTCCCCACGGAGCTGACGACACGGTCGATCACGTGCACCACGCCGTTGGTAGCCACCTGGTTACCATGGATGATCCTGGCGCAGTTCACCGTCACCACCTGCACGGAGAAGGCAACAGTTCAGTCTGACTGTCCCAAGAAGCAGGAGATACTAAGGAAGCACACGTAATGGAGTGGTTTACCTCCATGGTAAACCTCAATCCCAATTCCTTAAGAAGAGTCTCTGCTTGTGGCATCAGAGAATTGTATTTATAAAAATGTAACTTTATGTCTACTGCATTGTTCTCGTCTCCTCTAGTTTGACCCTAGATTGGCAAATCAAACACCACCGTTCGTCACATGCCCCACGACCCCAGGGTTGTACCCCACGACCCCGGGGTTGTAACCAGACTGACCCCATTGGCGTAATGGTTGATGTAGAGGCCCAGGTCGTTGTACAAGGAGGTGACCACCAATCCGTTCTTCAGGTCTTTGGTCAGCAGGCGCTTGTTGGTCATGTGGTAATGGAGGGCGTTGTACAGCTCGATGTTCACGTTGCTGACCAGGGCGCTCTTCGTGTCCTGCACAGGAGCAGAGAGAAGGCGGTTGGCTCCTAGACAAAAATGGGTTGCCGTTATTTGGTGTTTTTTCCTTCCTGAACCAGCCTTACCTCGTCGAGGGCATCCCAGGCGTCGTTGCTGGGAGAGAAAAAGGTATACGAGCCAGAGCCCTCGATCTCCTCTCGGAGCTTGGCGCTGTCGGAGTAACTCTGGGTGGTGGTGGCTTTGATCAAGCCCAGGGTGCCGTACACATTTTCAATAGGAGCCACTGGGAAAGACAAGACAAGAGAATGAGAAACCTCCAAAACCAATAAAGAGAATATTTACCTTAAGTGGATGGGAGCAGGATAGTGTTCCGGGTTCAATTCCCAATGCCCTCATCCTACTTGAAAAGGTCTGAAAGTTTCCTAAGGTGATGGGAGATTAACTGTTCGACTATTAAGCCATTTAGCAAACCCTTTAATCCAAAAGGACTGACAGTGAATTGAGATACATGTCATTCATTTAAGGCATCTTACTCAAGGTTGCCTGCAGGTAGGCTATTGGGGATGGAACCCAGAACATTTCACTTGGGGTGAGTCTAACACCTTAACCCCTAGACTATCCTGCCACCCATGTGCTTTTCCACCAGTGGTTGTGATGGAGAAGTTGTACCTGCAGGGCAGCCGTGCATCCCGTCCAACTTCATGTATCCTGGGCAGCATTCATAGATCACCGTCCTGCCAAGCACAACCCACAGGGAACACACGGATGTCATTACACGCTGCCCCGCTTCCACTGTCCTCCACGCCCTTCCCCCGCACGCATCCATCCGTACGAGGACTTTCAAAGCGCGACTACCACGCGACTACCAGTGCTCCAATGCTACATGCGCCAGGGCCGGCCCCCGCGAGGGCTCCCCTAACACAGCTCCGCCTATTTGGTGGCTCGTTTGTTTTCGGTATGAGAATACATGGCTAGCTTAGACATTAGACTCACAGACATTGGTTTAATCTTAAGATGTGTGTCTTGCATTTGGCAGATGTATCTATGTTTTTATCAAGTCACATATCAGCATCAACTGTATGGTTAGATATTATGCCCCAGACGGAACGGCTGTAGTGTTTTTCATTTGAGGGGTTACACAAGGAAAGGCCTACATTGTTAAGTAGGAGAAAAGGCAGGATATAATAATAATAATGTCAACAATGACATTGACCTTTTTAGTTATATCATTATATGAAAGAACAAATAATAACGAATCAAGCGGTTGAGAACGCCATTTACTCCTCTGATCTGCCAGGACCGTGCGGTCCCACAAACTGGGCAACCAGGGCCAACTGGATCTAGACCACGGGCCTTCTAGGACTACAGTGCCATCGCTACACACACTAATCTGGCTCCTCAGACGGGAACCTAAACAAGGCGCCTCGGAGCACGCGTGGTTAACCTCAAGGACATAATTCTATTTAGAAATGGTAGAGTGTGATTAAAGTTTGGATTATTTGGTTGGATTAATACATAAAGCAGCCAGCAGCTGTTTATGAACCATCTTTACAGTCTGTGGGTCAACCGTGGGTCAGCCATTAAAAGGTTGTATGACAGCTGGGAATTTACGTAACTGCATGGACCAAACTTTCATCCCCCCCACGGATCACCATCAGCCAATGCGATTAAAAATTTATATGTTTCTATACAAACTTAGCAAAACAATACAGTATGACTTGAAAGCTATAGTTTACGGTAAACAACTCCGTATGGGGAAAGTTGGAACTGAGATGAGTTAATTCATTACAGGCTCCAACACAATTTATATACTCTTTCAGAACAAACACTTTGTTGTCTTGAAATCTCCATAAAGGAAAGTTAACTTTTCTCATTACATTTAGAATTAAAGGTGCAGTAGGTAACATTTGCAAGAGGTTACAAGAGCTATAGTTTGAGTGTCATTTGTTTTTTGTTTTTTTGTTTTGTGTTCAAAAAGTTACTCTCTTCTGCTCTTTTCTGCTCTTTCTCAAAAAACAAAGTTTCTCAAAACACAACTAGATGGACTGAAGATGAGTGAGGGGGGCAGGAATCACAATGAGAGGTTAGTAAACTTCAGGGGAAATGTGGCATAAAATGTAAATATGCAAAAGAGAAAAACAATAAAAGAGAAAAATTATGAAAAGCCTATTGTTTATTACAACACAGTTGTAAACCTGAGGCCTTTATAGTTAGTTTTATAGAAAAAGCTTGGGTTGATTTATGAGGAGCTCTGGATCAGAGGAGAGCAGCGCCCTCTTATATCAACTATCCATCTTTGCCAAACCGCGTCATGTGTCTTGAAATGAACAACAGATGCGACACTGTACACCAGTTGATGGGATTACGTTCTGTCTATAATCACTGTATTGGTTATAATAACAACGGCATGTGGTTGGTTATAACAGCATCCATCATATTCATGTCACAGTAAAAGCAATGCTGGTTTCCCTATAGACACGTCGCCTATCATGTCCCATCCACTGCAGGCTAACCTAGATGCCCTAAATGTTTGAATTCTGTGGAACCCCATATGTTTATGCGAGCCTCTATATGTGCTTTAGGCTGATATAATATAGCCGTATAGCCGCGGTAGATAATGGAAAACCATGGAGGAGAGAGAAGGGCTTCAGGTCAAGACTTGTTGCTGATGTAGCGACACCAGAGAGAGAGAGAGAGAGTGAGCAAAGAGAGAAAGTGGAGAGAGAGAGAGACAGAGAGACAGGGATAGAGACGGATAGAGAGCGACGGAGAGGCAGGGCAAAGAGAGGGATAGTGCAGAAAGACAGAGAGACAGAGATAGAGACAGTAAGGGAGATAGAGACAGCCAAAGATAGAGAGAGAAAGAGAGGGACAGAGAGAGAGAGAGAGAGAGACAGAGAGAGGGAGACAACGAGACAGAGAGACAGAGATAGAGACGGATAGAGAGAGACAGAAAGAGAGAAGAGACAGATAGAGCAGGCAGAGAGGAACATTTCTTGTGTACCTCATCCATAGCTTATTTCTCTGACTGTTCGGGTCGGGAAGGCTGTCTGTCTATCTATCTATCTGTTGATCTGTCTGTCTATCTGTCTGTCGGAGCAAAGCCTCTTTTTTAATGCCTGTCTTTCCTTCTTCTTG
>OOFG01084355.1:0-11792 GCA_900323295.1 Molva molva
CGGTATGGGGAGGGGAACAGGACCGTGGGGAGGGGAACAGGACCGTGGGGAGGGGAACAGGACCGTGCGGAGGGGAACAGGACCGTGGGGAGGGGAACAGGACCGTGGGGAGGGGAACAGGACCGTGCGGAGGGGAACAGGACCGTGCGGAGGGGAACAGGACCGTGGGGAGGGGAACAGGACCGTGGGGAGGGGAACAGGACCGTGGGGAGGGGAACAGGACCGTGGGGAGGGGAAGTGGACGATGACTTGAGGTTTTGACTTCTGTAAAACACAGTTTAGATTTTTTTCTAGCGCTCCTGTGTTTCACACAATGTCCTTGTAGGTACGTCTGCTTCTCACATTTTTAAAAAAAGGTAATTTATATCTTACAAAACTGACTAAATGCATTAAATAAAAGCAGCATTTGCGTAACCTGATACCAATTGTATTCGTGTTGAAATTGGGAGTGTTACTTTGAGGGATCATTTTTTTATCTTTGAGTCCAGATGTCTAAAATTACTAAGTCTCAACAAAGAAAAAACATAACCTTTTTTAAAAAAATTTTTATTTCCAGTACTGGAAGTTCATACGCCGTTGTTCAACACAAAGAAGGCTTCCTAGTTAGTAAGGGAATTAAGCCGCCAGTATGGCTTTTGCATATTAGGAACACCTTTGTCTGAGACACCGTCTCTACCTTCAGAGTTTGGACATGAGCGCGCCACTGGCCACATTCTCACGCTGTGCCTGGGAGCTGAGAAAGGTATGATCTAGGTTCAAGTAAGTGGTGAGGAACTCTGGGAAATCCCGTTTTAGAACGACCTCTAGGAACATCTCTGCTGCGATCTGCAACCTTTCTTCAGCCCTAAAGCACATGAGAGCAAAATCATTATATTACTAGGAATTAGATTAAGCACCAACTACAGCCAAGGATTTCAACAGAAAACATTTTTTTAACTCAAGAAATATTTCTTGCCAATCTAACAGCGATATCTTACTCAGCTATGTGATTCATACGTTAGCCATTCTTATTATCCTACACCTTTTCTTTAACTTACTAGAACCAAGAAAGCTTTTGCTTTTTCTTATTGGCCTGGGTGTCATGCAAGCGATATAGCATTATTGTGTTTGAAGGTGATGTTTTCCTACCTCCCGGTTTGACAGGCAGTGACCTCTGTCAGCTCCTTCATGACCTCCTGGGTGAGATGGACCACCATGGTCCTGGTCACCACCCTCTTGCTGTCCTCCAGCTGTGCCTGGTGGCGGATCCACTGCCACACCTAACACAACACATACTCAGTAATGGCTTTAAACAGCTCCCTAGGAATATATGCAAAGTATGAAAGCTATTGATTAGTGTTGATTAGGAGTCCAAATGTTGAACCAACCTGTGATCTGGAGATTTCTGCTGTGGCAGAGTCTTCAACCTGGCCTCTGTAGAAGAAATGGCCTTTCCCTGGGGAAGAGGGCATAGATGTAGAGGTGCAGAGGCAGTTTAAGCTATTCATCTATTGACCACCTTAACCATGTTACAGTATAAGAATACTAACTTTTAATCATGATGAGGAAAGTAGTGAGTGTGCTTACCTGACAGCCAAGCATGAATGAATAGGATGCCAACCCCAATGTTATACTTTAACCCATGAAGGGTTACGCCACCCTGTTTGGGAGAAATAAATACAGAACCTCAATCCATGCTGTGCTTGATCATAATAATAAGCCAAAAATTCACTGTGATTGTAACAATGTGTCTGAGTTCTGCCTTCCTTGCCCAGGTCTCCCTATAAAGATAAACAGGTCCTCACAGTGGATAAAAGCTTAATAGACAAAAACGTTGATGACCAAATTGAAAATATGGTTTCCAAAAGTATTTTCATAGCATAGGGGTATCAAGTGTCAAAGATGGGGTTATACCAGTTTAGATTGGATTATATACCCTTGTGTGTGAAGGAGATATTAAATAAGCCAGTAGACCACAAAGAGGCTAGATCAGATACACATCCCAACTACAGCCCATTGTATTCCGGGGTCCGTATATATGTCACATCAATTTCCTAAAAATGTATTAAGGCAAAACCGGAACATAAATGCACAAGCCTCAAACATTCTTGACCTATCAAGCATTTAGCTCCTGGTTTTGAACATCCGCTTTACAAAGCTGTACTCTAAGCCCAGGGGTCGTGTGCCACCCACCGCAGGCATGCACACCAGGTCCTCTGGGGTCACCGTGACGTCATCCCGTACTCGGTGAAGCTGGTTGTCTCCTCCGGTGTGCTGCTGGAAGAGCTGGTTGGAGAGGGAAAGAGGCCATGGGGCTATTTGTTGTTATGACTGGCAATAGGGGGAACCAGACTATGGCTGATCAGAAACAACCCAACACTCACCTTTTGCATGGGTTCTATCAGCTTCAGGTCGTACACCATGAAGCCGTCCACGCCAGCCTTGATCTCCAGCAGTTTCAATCTGACGGAGAGGAGTGATGAGAACATTATGGGACCTCTTGAGGATTATTAACTTTTTCTGGCTTTATTTTTCGATTGCTGGATATTCACTATTAAGCACTGCTTGAGTTGTTTGAGCCATTTGTGTCTAATTAAGTCATTACTGATGAACTAAATATGTCCATATTGAATGCATAAGCAAAAAACGCCCAAAACAACTCTGACTAGCAGGCTGATGAATTAACATGAGGCCACACTGGCTGTAGGGGAATATGTAAATTGTAAATGATCCATTCTACATGTAAAACTAACCATGTTCCATGGAGCTCTAACCACACAGCTCTGCCCCAGTCACACTACACTTATTATACTCACACACACACGAGCCGCTAACCATTATACTCACACACACAAGAGGCGCTAACCTTGTGACGTTAGCGAGCACCGCCTGGTGGGCGTGGCTGTCCCGGCGCGGCGGGAGCAGCGCGGCGGCCATGCCCCCCGTGGCTAGGGCTCCGCGGCGGTGACACGTCTGCACCAGGAGGTCCATGTAGCTGCGGAGGAAACGCTTCTCCATGTTGACATACTTACTGCGGTCGGGGAGGAGGAAGGCCTCTCTGTGTCCTGTGGGCGGCACACAAATGGAACCAGAACCCACTCACAAACGATGTCATTGGACGTTTACCAAGATTGGTCATTTTTTCCTTTACAACCAAACCAAAAATTCTCAGCTCAACAAAAAACTAAAAGATAAGCATTTATAAATGCAAATAATAGTTATTTTTAAAATAATATTAACAGTCTTGACGATGGAGGGAACTTGTCAGAAGTGGATGCCGCGTCCATTTAGGCTGTTGTTTTAACAGTATTCATAAACGCCTGTTGGCGTTTTGTCAGCCACGCTGCAATTACAGAGAAAAACATGCACAGAAAACACTCACCAAACTTATTGACAAAGGAGGCAGAATAGTCCCAGATGCCGCAGTTGAGTCCAGCCGAGTGCTGCCGGAGCGCATAGAGAATCTCGTCCATTTCGAACGTCGCCAGGACGTTCTCAATCAGCACGGTGGCCTTGATGCTTCCACGAGGAAGACATAGCTGTAAAACACGTTGCTTATACACCCATAATACGGCTCATACTAAAGAATAAAATAATGACTGCATTGGTGCTCATATATATATATATAGTATATTAATACAAAAATACCAATCTGTACCGTACACCAAAGGTAATAGGCCAGCAGTTACTTGTATCTCGTATCAACCGTAAAAAATAAAAAAGATAGTGCCCAGCCCTGTATGTGCATGCACCAATACACTGAAGCTTTATAGATCTAAAGAAATGCTAGCGTGTTCAATATTTGGGTTAGTTTAATTAATCTATGATGAAATGGATACAAACCTGATCTTGTGCCCAAAGGAATATGTTATTCCATAATCTGGCTTCCATGAAACTCTCTACCTAAAAGACAAATGTGGAAAGAGAGAGGATCAATGCAGGTGATGGAAGATGGATGGAAAAGCATTTCAATAGAGAATGATACATTTTAATTAACTTTATATAAAGCTTAAGAGTGTAGTTGTAGTAGTAGCAGTGTGTGTGTGTTTTACTTTAGACAGGTAGAAGAACGGTCCACTCTTGCTGTCATAAAGTGCCTTTCCACAGTGAAACATCAGGAGTCCGAAATCAAACAGAGGACCAGGCACCTCTTTTCCATTAACCTGGAGACAAAGACCCCGTGTCATGCAAAATGAACTCAGAACGATCACCTCTTCAAGGATATATCACAAGGATAGGTTATATTTCTATTCACTTTGTTATATTTTAAGTGCTGTTTCTAACACTAAAATAAAACAAAAAACGATAGCCCGAAGGTTTATTACAACTACTGTTTCTGATTGGTTCAGAGGAGCCCTGTTGATGTCACATGTCAGATGACATCACGTGTTGATCAGGACTAACTGAAATAAAACCAGATTTCAGAAACCCTTCATGGTTGCTGTTTCTTATTTAACCATCTTTAAATATATGACCCAAGATGTGTGAAGTTAAATCTACATGTTGCCATGGTGACTAACATCCCTGCCAGAGGATCTGAGGCTGACATTTCATAATTCAAGAGAAAAGGACTTCAGCTAAACTACCAGCATGTTGTGCTCCACCATATTCCATGCACGGGGCCGGAGCATGAGCACCGGTGCCTGGGAAATGGCTGGGACATCTGCAAACAGAGATGAGGAGAGTTATGAAAGAGACCGGTTCAAATGGTGGGACAGGCTCTTATCCTGGTTGTTTATCAATGTTGTTTGAACAGGAATGTTCTCATACTAGCATGAAATCAGACTGCAATGGCATAACATTCACTCTTTGCAATATAAACTTACTGGGGAATTGGTTGTGTACCACTTTGCATACATTATTAATGCCTTTAATTTGGTTGTAAAATGTTGGGCAGTTTCCATCATCAAAGTCAATCTGCCAAAAAGCAAAGAAAATAGAATGTTCAGAACAAGGGATACATTTAAAATTGTATGTTTTCGTAAAAAAACAAACTAACTTAAATCTGAAAAAACATTTTGCATTGTTGATACATTTGCAAGAGCTTCTGTGTGAATAAACGGTGAACAGTCGCAATGTTTTCCTGAAGTTCCAGATGTTTTCATAGGCCAATGATCTGGCCTATGGGCTCTTGCATGGCCTCTGCCCGTTTCAAGCCTCACCTGCAGGCCTTGCGCTGGAGACTGCAGGGCTTGGATGAGACGCTGAGTATCGCAAGGCGCCATGTCTCCTACGTCCACGTGTCTCCTCTGCAGCCGCGGGGGCACCGGTAGCACCTTCCAGGACGGGTCGCCCCGGATGTGGCTCGTGGCCTGAGAGAAGCCAGGCAGGTCACCGGACGTGTCCAAGTGGGCCTTCCTGGACACCCTCAGCCGCAGCACCTGAACACGTGAGGATATGCAGGAGTGGGGAGCAGATTTCCACATCAACAGAACAAATACAAAGAAGAAGCGAGGGGATGAATACAATATCAGTAGTAGTAATTACTTTGTAATGTTAAAGGGATTTTTTTGTGTGTGTTTTGAAATGAGCTCAAACTGGTTTATAGTTCACCTTCACAACCTTTTTCTTTATTTAAATATAAAACTGTTACTGTTACTGTTACTTATTTTGTGCATATTAAATGATAAAATTACAAATGTAACTTCTCTAATAAATTTGCTTTGGTCTATCAAAGCTCATAGCTGTTCTAGCACTACATCATGCTCCAGCTGTAGCCGACTGATGACATGCCATTACCCACCAACATTATCTGTTCTGAAGAATGGCTGGAGCAGCGACGCCAGTGAAGAATATACAGAGATTGATTTTGCCACCAACCCAGTTGCCCTTGGCATCAGCAACAAAATGGATTGCAATTAAAGTATGTGTCATAACAATAACGCAATTCCCTACGTTTCAATTCATCATCTTTGGTTTGCCTTTTATCTTATGCATCACTGTCAGACAATGTACCAAAGGATACCGGTAACCCAACCACCAGTCTGCTCCTGTCAAAGCAATAGTAGCAGTCCATCCACCTGGTCAAGGCAGAGATACCATTCACCCACTTTCTGCTGTGCAGCCTCAGCCATACCTTCATGAGCCCTGACAACAGCAACCTCACCAACACAACTTGGACTTTATCTATTAATTATTGATATAGAACTGGTTCTGATACAAGAGGAAAATGGACATAAGGGTCCGTCCCAAAAGACAGAGACAAAATCTAAAATCAGAATCAGAAATTAGATAGAAACCCTTAAAGAAACTGAGACTATGTTATTATTTATACAGTACTTTTGTCTCGCTTCCTCCTTTTGAACTAAGTTAGTAATACAGCTCAATTTACTAACAGTATATTTTATTATTTGTGGAGCGTGTGTGGATGATGGCTGGTTTAAGCAGCCTCACCTGGAGTCAGACTGATTGGACTCTGGGTGAGGCTGCACACCTGTTGCACATTGAGCCATCAGTGTGCAACAGGTTATACCAGCCGTCACCACACACACTCCGGGAGAGGTCTCCTGCATGGCAACATGGAGCACCATCTCATGTATCATTGTCTTTCAAACATTACAATAAACCGGTTTCAAACACCACCACCCCGTGTCCTTGGTCTGGAGGAGTCCAGTTAAAGCCACCTAGGTGGAGAGTGGCAGCCACCGAGGTGGCGTGTAGCATCATCATGGTTACATTATTATTGTATACAATTGCTATATATTGATTGGTCCTAACCTGATCCACCTCATTGTCAAACTCGGACACCAGCTGATGGAGGAAGAGCAAGGAGGCAGATGTGAAGAGGGTTCCGTACTCTTCCTCAAGGCCTTGGGGAGAGGGAGATAGCTCCATTCCTACTGGGACCTGTATCCAGGTAAGACAAATACGTTCATATTGGATTCAGTCATGATAGATTATATAAATAATATGTATCTATGTTGCGTGTAGGCTATATGTTAAGAGACAATATCCTTGGTTTGAGTCTGATATTGTTAAATATGTTTATATTGTCTACAATCTCAGTTTAAGTCTTGATCTTGGAATTTGTATTTAATAAGCAGATACTGGGCTCAATGTTTCAATGTGTAAAATTATCTGCCATTATAGTTTGGGTCATACATCTGTAAGCTATGTATCAGCTAACAATATCTTCTTATTGTTAGGGGTTACAATTGCGGTAAACATGTAGCATGATATTGATTTAGTAAAGACCTCACACCTTCCATTACTATGCACTCTGATATAATAACTGCATGACGCATGTGCTCCATACATTATAATAATAACAGGCCTATAACTATAATGGGATGAAGAAAGCTAGCAATTCCTATTTATCTATGCTGACCTTTCTGTAATTACATTTTCAAAGAATCTTTAAAAAAATGTACAAACAGAATAAAATGTGGTGCATGAGAGAGCAGGCTACTTACAGACATGTCGACAGAAGTCCTGTGTGCGCATAATAAACTCGGACTTTGGTTATCGGACGTCTTTCACTGTTTAAACAGGAAACGTTTGTTTAGCATTTGAGTTTAAAGTACATCTTACAATATGAATTGTTTTGACTCCTGTATGCTACAAATGTAGTCCTTTTATATTAGGTCATACAATTATTATAAATTTTAGTTGTGACATTTAGTCATTTAATGAATGACCCTAGGGCTTATGTTAGTTTTCTATTCACATATTATGATAAGTATTGTGTCGCATACATAATATTGGACTATGCGTAATGCAATGTAACTTTATAGGTGTAAATCTCTATGGTGTAAATTATTCCTAAATACGTCCTTTACGTATAGTTGACGCTGAGGATTGCTTTCCGTAGTTTGGGCTTTTGTCTCGCGATATCTTCACGGCTGCTGTAACGCATTACGTGGCTTCAAATCTGAGTACAAGGTGTGTTTGTTGATCGGTGTTGAAGCTGCGAAGAGATAAAGAGGTACTTTGGGTTTGACGATCGTCATGTAATTACAATTTGCAATAAGCGTGAGCGTACGTAGTGAGCTGGAAACATATTGTCCCATGTTATACGGGGGAGGGGGACGTTGTTATCAGGCGTTGCAACGTTTCGTATCAATCATTCCCAACAGCAGCAGCTCTATGCGTCTACGCTTTCGTCTTTGACGTTTTCCGGTTAGATAGGTGTTATTTGCTCGATCTAGACGGCAACGGCATTTATCATTGACAAGCAGTTTATACCGAGTAGATATGGCCGGGGTGGAGTCGTCAGCTGAATTCCCAAGCTCTCTGTCTAGCACGACTCTTCCTCCTCCGCGCACGCGGATCTTCAAAATCATAGTGATCGGGGACTCTGGAGTTGGAAAAACATGTCTCACCTATCGGTTTTGTGCCGGCAAGTTTCCAGAGAAGACCGAGGCAACGATTGGCGTGGATTTCAGGGAGCGTCTCATCGACATTGATGGCGAGAAAATCAAGGTGTGGGGTGACCACCACTGGCCTATATCCCTATCAACTTCCGTTTGTACTATTTATGGGGATTACCATGAGTCAAACTGTGAACATACTCCAGGGTATTTTATATTTTAGTGGCCCCTGTGACCTACCACCAGCACATGAATGGACCTTTTACATTTAAGCATGCTCTCTCTCCCTTTTTGTCTTTCTCTCGTTTCTCCATCCCCAGATCCAGCTATGGGACACAGCAGGTCAGGAGCGTTTCAGGAAGTCCATGGTGCAGCACTACTACCGCAATGTGCACGCTGTTGTTTTTGTGTACGATGTCACCAGCGCCACCAGCTTCCGGGGCCTCCCTTCGTGGATCGAGGAGTGCAAGCAGCACTCCCTGGGCACAGAAGTGCCGCGCATCTTGGTTGGCAACAAGTGTGACCTCCGGGAGTCGGTCCAGGTGGGCACGGATGTGGCTCAGCAGTTCGCCGACTCCCACTCCATGCCGCTCTTTGAAACTTCGGCCAAAAATCCAAGCTCGCAGGGGGGCGGCGGGAGCAGCGATCACGTGGAGGCCATTTTCATGACCGTGGCGCACAAGTTGAAGTCCCAGAAACCTTTGATGCTGAGCCAGCCCTCTGGTTCGGTGGCCGGGGGCGTGACAATCCACCTGGACAGGGGGAGGGACGAGGGGGGGGGCGGTGCCAGAGGCTGGGCCTGCAGCAGCTGCTGAGAGGCTCGGACACTGGGATGGGGGTCGTGACCTCTGCTTAAAGACCATAAGGAGTACAGAGAGAAGGAGTAAAGAACCTGAGGGAGAAAAGATGAGACCTGTATGGGGAGTCGAGGGTCTCTCTTCCGAATTTCAACCAAAACTCATTTAGCCACAAGTGTATTCAGTACAGTATTCAGTACAGTAATGCTAAATGAACATGAACCAATGTTTAAGAGGTAGTGCTGGGCTAATACATTGTCCCAATCATTTCCTATATTTTATTCACAGCATAACTGCGGTGATATTTAGTTTTTGACATACAATCTACAAAATGAAATACTTCAAAGGGGCATCTTTAATTCTCCATTTATTTGATTCAAAACATAATCAATTAATTGGCATACTCCCGGGCAATATTGCAGGAGCCATATGGAAGTATACAACATACCGGCCGGAGTCATCCCATATCTAGACACTGCTACATGCTGCTCTACCTTCCGAGTCGGAAGAGAACAAATCAGTTTAAAAATCACAAACGCTTCAGTTGATGCTTCAGAAACCCTTCGTTTTCTATTGACATATGAATGGAATATTTTAGGACGCTTAAGTTACTCAGTAACCCACCTGTGTTTAATGTTGCCTCCTTAATGCGGATACACATAAATATTTTTTTGACTCTACTGGTACACAGGGTACATGGTCTATATTACCTTGCAATGACCCTTGCAATCTGGACTTCTTTTGTGAATGAACTGCCTTTGAGAGGATTGAAATCAGGATTGTGACTTTCTTTCCTGCCCATGCTACTGTGTGTACATTCTGATGTCTCATCTCACTACAAGTCAGTAAGATGTTTGTGGAGGTATGTCAACCTCCAACAAAACAAACCTAAAAGCACCCCATCTGGTGAAGCTAATGCATTTTGTGATGGGTTGATATTGGTGCCTAGTAATGTCACTCACCATATGGCATATATGGTCATTGTAATAGCTTAGCGAGGACGGAGACAATATAATTGAATTTGGTTGAAGTGTTTAGTGTGCGCACATCTCCTGTGAGCATACAACCGGGCGTGAATTAACGAACTCTGTAGCAAGAGTTGAACAGGAATGATGAATTCCTCACACATCAGTGGATTAGAAAGCATGAACATATACCTCTCATAGTCTAAAATATATATATACTTCTCAAACACTCAGGCAAGATGTAAACGGATGCCAATTTCAATTGATCGTTTTATTCATATCACTGGTCATGTCTTAAAGGATGTTCATGTTAAAGTACGGAAGTCCTCCTGAATGTGATTTGTCATGTTATTTTATGTTGCATTCAGGGGAGGTGTTTGGGGCTACAGCTGGTACTGTGACCACACTTATCCCCTGCTATGTTCAGCCACGGGGGAAATTGAGACAAAACTGTCAAACATAACTGGTCTATTCCTGGGATATGGTTCCGAGATGGCTGGGCAACTATATTGGTACAATGTGATATTTTACGTATTGACGTTAAATATTGCTAGTTAGGGTATCCCCAGCTATTTCTCTAACTCAAATAGGCTACTTTTAAATTAAGCACGGTGAGTCAGGACCCTTGAAATCAGGGCATTAATTTACAACAGAATTAACGGAACAGTGGCATAGTGCCAGAAGCAGGATGCATAGGCCTTTATCAAACAGGTATAACTGTAGGGATGAAACAGGTGTAGCTCATTAAGTTCACCATGGGTCTGTAGGTATGGCAGTGCCCATAATTATTCCCCCCTACTCTCACACCTCTGTGATAGACCAGTCTTGTCTAGTCACTAGTAAATATACTGGTTTGACTTTGACTTGGCTTTATTAATTAAATACAGCATACAAAATACATTCCTTGATTTCATATTCAGATTACAAACCAACTCAATATCTCTGTTCAACTTGTGGCTTCCCCATTTTTAAATGGTTTGAAATGTGTTTAGACACTATTTGAAATTTCTGGAAATTAGACAATAAATCACTGTTAAAACAATGTCTTCACTTGTTCATTGTTTATTTATTATTATTATTGGGTATGTATGTATGAAATGATGTACGTTGTTTATGTTTAGGGGAAAAAATCTGGCATTTGACCCATTCATTCATCTACACTTTGTTGGACTTAGGCAAAGTCAGTGAGTCTGCTGTAGGGGGGGAGTTTGGATGGAGTTTCCACCTCACATTGATCAGTTGACTGGGCAGGCGAGTTGAAGAGCCTTTCATCGCCACCTGCTGGACAGGGAGGAGGTGCCAGTGATGTCATAGCTGACCTATACAAATCGTTTAAAAATGCTCTGTTCTAACTGACCAATGACTGGCTGACCAATCAGTGGTGGGCAGTTTCAAAGTAAGGGCTGGAATAAAAAGCAGGGTCCAAAACACAACTGTAGGATTATGAAAATCTGATTGCCACTTTAAATTCACCCCAAAAATGTCCTGCTTACATAGTCACTTATGCATATTGATATGAATTTTGATTCGGGATTCTCTGGGTTACAAATAGTTTTAAATAAAAATACATATTAAAAGCTCAACATATCTGCATGGAGTTGCTAGTCTAGAATGTTGCTCACATCTTCCAGAAGCATATTCTGATAAGTGATACACACAATGTCCTACCTCGCCAGGTACACACCAGCTCAGTATCCAGGCAAGGGTCGCTCTGTGGAACCAGGGTCTCCTGCACAAGGCGT
>OOFG01084360.1:0-12713 GCA_900323295.1 Molva molva
AGGTGTCAACTAGAATCCACATGCAGTGACCCATCCACCCTGCAGGGATGAAACAGTTGCCAATTATAAACTAGGCTCCTTCCAACTCCCTGTCGTCTTGGTCACGACTAAAATATATATATAACATGAGGCCAGGTGCATAAGCATCCATGACATGTCCACCCTGAATGTCCAATATACAGTTCAAGGGAAAAGTTCCAAGTTCGATGATAATCCCAAAGTCCTTATCCCAATGCTAATGAAAATCCTATCACACATCTTCCACCATCCTCATAACAGAAACACGAGTACGCTAGAAGGGCTATATGGCAATTTATGTGGGAAAGCTACTGAATACAGATTTACTCGTAGTCCCCAGTTACCTGTTACTCTCCCGGAGCGGCTCAGCGGTCTTCTTCCAGGAGATGACACCCCAAGGAGACATCTTGGGCTTGCACTCGATGAGCACGTCTCCTCCTTCCTTCACCAGCGTCTGGCTCCTCACCGAGTTAGAACCGAAGTCCGGAGCAACGGCTGGAACAAAATCATGGCGTGAGTGAGAGTCAGTCAGTCAGTTTTGTTTTTCCATTATTTCTATCTTTCTTTCTTTCTTTCTTTCTTTTTTTCCATCTTTCTCTGTCTGTCTATCTCTCTGTCTGTCTGTGTCTTTTCTTTGCCCGTCTGTCAGTCGTCTATCTGTCTGTCTTTCTGTTTTCCTCTCAATTGTTGTTTTTTCTTCCTTCTTTCTGCTTTACAGTCGACACATTTTGTATTGATCCATCTATAGATATTCAGCACATACACCATGCATACACGACCATGCAGCTTCATATATATGAAGGAAAACTATTAAATAATGATATATTGTTCTATTTATTAAAACATGGGTTTCTCACAAAACACATGGTGATGTCTTAGTGCTACTATTCCCTGAATCCCCACACTCCACACATAACGTGTCTATGTGTGTGTGTGTGTGTGTGCGGGTGTGTGTGTGTGCATACGTGTGTATATGATGCTGAGGCTAAGTGGCAAAGGGAGAACGTTGCCTGGCACTCTCTTAATGAACAGATATCATTCAGCCTGCAGTAAAGCAAGTGAGGAAAGATGTCTTCTGCTCTATTGTTTCCTTGATGATCCACTCCACCTTATTATTTCTCAACGCTATAAAACCAGAACAGGGGCCTGTCACACAATGGATCAAGCGCAGGCCCCTGTTCCCTATTGGGTAATAGCACCTCGTAACGTCTCACCGTTTGGCCGATTGTGATCTCAGATGCATGGATGGTTGCTAACCATTACCGGTGTCTGCCACTTAGGCCATGCAGCGTACCGCTAGTAAGCTCTTAAGCTTGATACCAATCAGCGGCACTCCAATGGGGAGACATGCTGTAGTGGTTGAATGGGGTGGTGAATGTGGAGTTAGCAGCAGCACTAGAGCAAAGACAGAAGGCCTTTAGAAGGAGCCTGATGAGGCCAAGCCTGTTAGAGTAGATCAGCTGGGACTCCACTTCCCAGTGACCCCGGCACATTCATCTTATAATTAATGTTTTTCAATTAGGGGCCGATGAAGAGATGGGCCAAGGACCGCTCCCCGGCTGCACGATGGAGCAAGACTTTTTACACCCAAGATAGAGAGAAAATGCACGCACACACGCACACGCACACACACACACACACACACACACACACACCAACTAACACACAAACACACATCCACACAAACACCAGCTAACACATGCACGCTGAGTCACATTCTGAGTCACCCTCGATCACTGGCTCATCCATTCACTCTCTCATTTTCTCGTTCACTCACTCATTTGGTCACTCACTCACTCACTCACTCACTCACTCACTCGTTACCTCCCTTACTTGCTCACTCACTCACTAACTCATTCATGTAGGTGGGCACGCACACACGTGCACACAAACATGCACACACAAGCACACACACACACGCACACACGGACGCACACACATCTTACCTATGACTCGGAGCTCTGCGTTGGAGTAGACCTCCCCGTGCTTGTTTCCTGCCACGCACTGGTACATCCCCACGTCAGCCAGGGTCAGCCGGCTGATAGAGAGGGCTCCATTGGCTACCTGCACGCGCTCCTACGAACACACACACACACACAGACACACACACACACACACACACACACCTTTATTAGGCCTCCCTCCTTCCCAATACACACTGCTCATCTGCATAGGAGCAGACGGTCAGTGTGCCAGTGAATTACAGGCTGGAGGTGACAGACGCGGCCATAAATCTAGGTTTTTCATCGCTAATGGAGGAAGGGGGCTAGGCCAGGGTTGGAGGCAGGCGCGCGGAAAATGACCCTAATCAATCTGCATGTTTATGAGAGAAATAAAAACCGTGCCCTATTTTTTATCTCAGACTGCACCACGGGGCCGCTACACCCCTGCAGCAGGTCCCCGGTAAAGGGGCTGCTGGGGTAGGGAGGGAGAGGACGGAATATCGTAACATCTGAGCTACATGGCATTGGGAAAATTGCTTTTCTGATAGGCATGCCCCTATACATACCAAGTGCTGCTGGCTTGCACTATACGTGTATATATATATACAGGGGCCCGCTGCTCTTTAGCTCCGCTTCAGCTGTTTCTGAACGGGGGTCCTCTATGTCTTCTCAGGTGTCAACAGGGACCCACGTATGGATGCAGGTGGGGGCCTAATGAGCTAGAAGGAATCAGTGCTCATCACTTTCTCCTCAGCCCCCATATGCTAACGCGTAATGGCGTTATTAAATACACCTTGAGTCGCTGTATTTACTTCACGCTGAAGTGGCTTGAGGGGTTCGCTGCGTCTTGCCTTCTCTCAGCCCATCAACCTTTGGTGTGTGTGTGTGTGTGTGTGTGTTTGTTTTGTGT
Organism: Molva molva; assembly: GCA_900323295.1. Lineage (NCBI taxonomy): Eukaryota > Metazoa > Chordata > Actinopteri > Gadiformes > Lotidae > Molva > Molva molva. The sequence goes on from OOFG01084360.1 coordinate 2,872, forward strand.
GTTTTGTATGTGCGTGGGTCTTTGCCCTTAATGTCATTAGAGCAGGTTTCCATGGAGGTGTCTGAGCCAGCTCTGAACGGCCAGTCACGGGGGATTTGCGGCACTGTCATGTGAAAAGAAAGCCGGCCGAGGAAGATCACAAGCTAATCCTGTGTGTGTTTGAGCAGGTCGTGCCTCCATTACCATATCCGCGCGGTGGGCGTTGGATGGGATGTTGAAGGGGCAAATATCCCTGCTGGCAAGGCAAGCAAATGGGTGGCATATATCAGTCCGCGCATGGAAAGTGCTCCGGTTTACGGGCCGCTATTAATTAAGCGTGACGTTCCTCTCAAATCAGCAGTTTTCATGCGGGGGACCTCAGGGTACCATCTGTACGCCTTATGCCAGCCGAAAGTGATTGGCAATGTCATGCGCCCGCTACGCAGGGTTACTACATTTGATGAAGTACAGCATAAACAAGTGCAACAAGAGATAACATTAATGAATGGCTGTTAGCTACGCCCTCTGGAGTGGCGGATTTAGTCCTTGGGGAACGATGTCGCAGTCAACAAAGGTAGAGACGTATTTGCAGCGACGCATACACTGTGTTTTTTTAAAGGCAATGTAGATGTAGAAATATAGCGATTGTAGCTAACGGGGAAATTGTTGTGTAAGGTTTATAATTATTATTTGTTTTCAGTCTCAAAAGACATTACTTAATAATAATTCAGGGTTACGTAACATGGTGCGTATTCATTTGTTGCATTTTAAATATAACAACAACAATCAAGCAAATCTAACCGCTGATGGATTTGATTACTTAATTACGCTTTCTGTTTTCTGGTGGGATCTGAATTGATGGACTCCAAATTTCTACCATTCCATATTTTACTGCCCGAAAAAGCTGTGTGTCCCACCGCCTCACGCTCCACTTAAAGGACTAAATCCTGTTTCACGCTGGAGTTTCTCTTCAATTGCACGCCTAATCCATCCTGCAGCCATTGCCAATAAAGATACATTCGCTTTGGAGTTTGGAGTGAGGGTTTCGCCTGGCAGAATCTCAACTACAGATCAAGAACACTGGAAATACCAAGAGTGACCCTGTGCATTCGGCTAAGTGTTGACATTGTCAGGCACAGAACTAACACAATAAATGGCTTTCACTTGAACCGATTCGATTCAAGAGGACACAGCTGCGGCCTCTAGAAACAACGTCTTAGGGGAAAAGCTGTGAGCTGAGCTAGCTCTGCTCCCACGAGCTAATTGGGTCCAAACCTCAAGCAGCTCTTAAGGACGGAATGCTACACGGCATATCAACTGCCCTTTCACCTCCAAAAATGTTGTTACTTTTGGGTTTTGGTTATTGGTTTTAGTCATATAAATACACCAAGATGTGTTTTCGAAGTTAAGTAACTACATCTTGAAGTCTTTCTGCCTATGTACAGTATGTGGGTGCATTTCATTTGACAGCTCTCTCGGATTCAGCAGTCCTACTATGATATAGCAGAACTTCTGGGGGGAGACGGCACGGAGCCTGGGATGGAGACCAAAAACTGGAAGGGGCAGAGTTACACTTTGTTTCCTGTTTTGTTACAGGGATATATTCTACTGAAACAAATTCATTTGCACGAGTTAATTAAGCTTTCAGAAAGGGAATTTTAATAAGTCTATTTCTACTGTGGTAACTCTACACAGTGTTGATTTGAAACCTTAACAGACACTCTTTTACAGTTTACTAGTGCTGGCCGTGTTCGCCAATTAGGGTACACAGTTACAGATCCCCGCCTCCCGCTTGATGATTGGACAAAACAGATATGAAGCGAACTAAAGTGAAAGCCCTGGTCACTCAGATTTCAGCAGACTTTATACTGTTCATCTAAAGTCTGATTTCAATTATCTGTTTATCTGAATTATAAATACGGTAGTTTATTTACTACATTTTTTAAATAGTTTATTTTGTTTGTTGTAATATTATGGAGCAAAAATGACAGTGAACCAACTGCCAGGAACTACATTGTAAATCAGAAAGAAATCACTGTGGACATGCACTTAGTCAATCTCAAGGTAAAAAACAACAACAAACAAAACTACAAAATCAGCCCAAACCGGTTGTTCCGCAATGAACAACAGTACAATCAGAAAGGTCTAGATGGATTTCCTGTAATGAACAATGCCACACCCCCTTCTCCTTATGTCCCCAGCTTACTGACCTTTCCCTTTCCCACTGATTAAGCAGCTGTGGGTAACTGCGGCATTTCAAACAATGTAACACCTTTGCTGATTAAGTCATTCAGCCATGTATTTTGGATTTCAACCATTTATTGTGATCATTTGAGTAAAAAAAAACTTCATGTGCTGCCGCTGCAGATGACCTTAAATGGCACTCTTGGGGAGTAGTTTCAATCCCCTGTAGGTGGGTGTGGGCTTGGACTCCATGTGGGCATGATGGAAGTATGGTGTGGATAGGTAGATACAATGTTCATACGATGCGTATAAGATGGGGATACGAAGTAGATACAGTGTCAATACGATCTGGAAACAAAGTGTGTGTAATGGATACATGATGTGTATATGAAATGTAGACAAAGTAAATACGATATTAATACAGGTAGATACAATGTTTATATGATGTGTGTATGATGGGGATACAAAGTAGATACAGTGTCAATACGATCTGGAAACGAAGTGTGTGTAATGGATACATGATGTGGATATGAAGTGTGTACAAAGTAAATACGATATTGATACAAAGTGTATACAATGTATATTGGATGTAGATAACAAGTGTATACAATGTGTACAATGTAGATACGTTGTATATGTGGTTAAGTTGTTAATAATATTTGGATATCACATATATAACCTATGAGAAGATAATGTGGATACAATGTGTCTGATGTCTGAGGAATATCATTGTGATGTTATGTCATTTGCAGTTTAGATTGATGTCAATGTGTATTTTTTGGACACATTTCAGAAGTTCAAATAGAAATATGGTGGTGTTTCACAATAACAAAATAAATAAACAGAATGGGTAACAAAACAAAACGACACAATGTAATTTGAAATAAAAAATAATCAAATAAATCAAGGACAGCCAATGATTTCTCCCATTGTTTGATTATTTTGTCCTGAGAAAGCAGGCCAAATCTGCCTCCATGAGAGATTCTGTATGCAGCACTGCCCCTGGTAACAATAAAATGAGCTTTGTTCACTCCAACTACATAACATTACATCTAAGAATTGATCGATCCCCTCTGGTGTGTTTGTGGCCCTTTTTGCATAATGAAGGAAATTAACATAAAGCCTGTTTATTTATCAGGTCCAAGCTGTGCCTGAGTGCCCACCATCAATCACCTGGAAATGCCAGGAATAAAGCAGCCAATGGCGACGATGGGGGAATATTAAATCGCATGGCTAAAAATGTCATAATGAATACTCTCACAGAGTTCTACATTATTCGCTATTTATTTAGTTATGAACTCGTGTGCATACCCTAATCATAATGTAGTGATCTCTCACAAGAGCATGCCCATAATGGGAATTGTTCTTGAAGTACTGCAGTGCAGAAATTAATCCCGGAAACAGAGAGTGTGCTAGTCGTGAATCGTCCATGTGTTTTCCTCTACTTGGGCATTGACATAGCGTTCATAATAAGTGCTCTCTAAAAGAGTAGAGCTTTTACACACAGTTTGAGTAGCTCCTAAATCACCAGGCTTTAGAACTGCACCAGTGTGACAGATTTGGCCAGCTTACAGTTTGGCCAATTAATTGGTCGAGGCATTACAACAAACACACAGCCTAAACGTTGTTTTGTCTTCGCCCAAGTGTATCACGTTGGGGCGTTTTCTCCACAAGAACAAGAAGTGTGTTGTGAAGAAGATCACTACATTGTAATTAGGAGGCAGGGAAATGCTCCAATGGGCAGCGTAACGCTTTGCTGTGACAGCACTGGGCTCCTCGTTATAATGAAGGGATCCTCGGGCAGTGAGCAGTGGAACAATGTGTTGTGTCAGAAGCGCTGTCATCAGACCGAACTTGCAAAGCAGTGGCGGGGCGCATTATAGTGTATTATAAAACAAAAGGTGCCTCCGGGAGAAATGTCTTACCTCTGTGGACTCCAGGTTTTCTCCGTTCTTCATCCACCTATAGGAGGGCTTGGGCTTCCCCGTTGCCTTGCACTCCCACACCAGCGAGTCGTCTATGGACTTCTGGACGTCTTGGGGTTTCTCAATGAGATGAGGTGGAGCTGTTAAATAAACAATATATGTGCGGGCATTACATTACAAAGAAAAAATCGACGTGCAGACTCATTGCGTTATTCACCTTTAAGGCGGGAAATGATTGTTTACATTTTTTATTGATACGTCAGCTTTGCAGAGCTAGGTCAATGTCAAATTCAAGGTAAATATCGATGTTATTCTCATTATAGCAAACTGTTTAATCTTAAGAAGTTCACAATGCGCCAATACATAAACAACAGATATGGTGCCTCAGACCTTAATATCTTGCCATGGCCTTTCGTCTACTCAATAGCATTTGAGTAAATAATGGTGCAATTAGACAGGAGCCAACATTGATTTCTAGTATGTCACGCGAGTAACTCAAGGCTAACTAAAGATTTAGCACAAGTGAAAAAAAAAAGCACAGGGCGGAGTGGATGGATGTGAGATGGACTTTGTCGACGTGTTGGTTCGTCGGCCATCGAGCTGCAACACTACAAGGCCGCCATCGGAGCAAGAGTGATGGTGGACCACGATCCTCTGTCTCTCTGACTTTACCTATAATGCCACACTCAAGGACTGACCTTTGCAGTGACCCCTCTGTAATTGTACATACAAATCTCCCACAAATTGGCTGCTGCCACATCTCAGTTTCTCACTAATGGAATACAAAGCCAGTGAACATCCAGCAGTAACTATTTCTGCCTGAGGTGGATCTGAGACTTACGCTCTTTATGTTTATTATTCTGAGTTTGGTGAGAATTAAAGATATATATATATGAGGGAAGGAACACGATTAAAATGACTACTGGAAAATGAATAAAGGGCAGGTAGCCCGGGAGATGTAACAAAAATAAGTAAGGTACGTGTTTAATATCTAAAAGGGAATATATTTTGTGTATATTGTGTATGAAACTGAGCCCATTCCTTCCTAATTATATAAGTCATTAAAACATAACTATTTTCAGTATTGATATAGAATTAGCTGTTGGAAAAGGACAAAATATTTATAGTCATTCCCATCTTCTTAGTAACTCAGGACATACAATTAGTCTTTACTTTGAGTTTAAAATTTAGATTCAGCTGATATCCATCCCAATGCCCCACAAATTGCTGAAATTCTACTTAACAGAACAATGGCTTTGAAAATTTGAAAAGAGAGTGACCTTTTTATTTTACCAAATTGTAATGAAACAAATGTAAATGTAAATGAAACAGGCTGAGGGAATATATTTACTTTTGCCTTTTGCTGCTCTTTCATTGGGTAAAAAAAACACACTTTTTACTCACTGAAATGCATGTGTGTTTGTGTGTATTTGTGTGTGTGCATGTATGTACGTGCATATGTGTGTGTGTGCGTGTGCATGCACATGTTTGTACTTGTGTGTGCGTGCGACTTCGGAGGAAACAAGAGGAGATTAAAGAGAACTTCTCTTAAAGTCCATTACCACCAGATATTTACCATCCCCTCAAAGCTGCCAAAGTCCCTCTCAGCAAGACCAGTCGGCCCTTCACTCTATAGGGGCCCTTCACTCTATAGGACCGCTGGTCGATGATTATTCAGCATTTCTCTCTGTGTCAGTCAGGGCTTTCTACGCCACTATCTATCTCTTTCACCCTTTGGAACGCAGAGAACGCACTTCTCTCTCTCAGCCTTCGGTTTGAACACATCAGGTCTTCCTCAGTGGCCCCGGCCCTGCCAAATCCAGGTGGGCAGGCCGGATCGGGATCCGCACCCCACACAATCAGGGCCGGACGTCAAGGCCGGCGAAGAGGAGTTGAGAAATGGTAATGTCCTCTTATCGGCCGTATAAACGGAGCGACGGGACAGAGGTAAGTCCAGGAAGAGCTAAAGAGAGATACTGAGATAGCTGAGCTGCTCCACTGAGCTCTGTTGGGGTTCTCTCATGAGTGAAACTCTATTAACAAGAAAACTGTTTTTTTTCTTTTTCTTTTCCTTTCTTTTTTCAAATGTACTATTTTCTCAGCACAAATATGAGACTTCCACCAGCCCTTAGGCTATAGATAGGAACAGTTTCAGACCAGTCAAGTGATGAAACTTCCTTTTAGCAGGTACACTCCAGGTGGGGCCTAAAGGTTACAGTATGGAGGCGGTGGACATAAATTCTCTTGTTTAAATTCCCAGTGATACATTACTTATTTTTAGGTGTTGTTGTGTACAGTATAGCTTAGCCCCTATTATCCAAGTTGAAACGTGATAAATCCAATTTTTTATTATTATTTTTTTAATAACATTAAGATCTTTTCTTTAACATTTTCTATATATTTATACACCTTGCTTTTGATCATTTGCTCCACAGAACATAACCTCGACTTTCTATTAACCTTATATTTTCAAAATAAAATGCCTGACTGCAGGTTTCAGGAATGTCACGAACAGGAGCAACAAATCGATGCCCGCCAATGGCTTACACCGCAGACAAATGTCTCCCGGGCAGAATTCAAAGAGAGTTCCAAAGTAGATTACAGATTTTTATCACTTGGTGCACACATAGCGCCACTGAGGGAGTAAGAGGGAGAGAACGACTGAAAGAGACAGAAAAAAAGGAAAGAAAAAAATGGCCTGTACCTGAAAAAAATACCAATAGGCTTTGGTTAGGCTGCTGCTGCTTGTCACAGCACACAGGGGTGACCCAGGCTGACTTTTAAGTGGAGACTGGGCAGAAATATGGAGCAAGTAGCTTGGTCAAAGACATATATATATTTATCCTGATAAATGGACAAGGACTGCAACTGACAAATTGTGACTCCATTTGGTACATCTTATCAGCTATAACTACATTATGTTACATCTAAATTATTATTAGTTGTCCAACAGACTAATCATATATATATATCTTTTTTTTTGCAGCTGTTGTCCGCAAAGCATCCAATGGGAAGCAGAACCTAAAATATGTTTATTTTTCTTTCTTTGTGCAAGGAGGAGATGGGGGATGGGATGGGGTTAAGGGTCAACACAAAGTTGAGGAGGTCAGCACCCTTGTGGAGAGTACAGGTATAACCAGAGTAGTTTTGGAGCGTTTGAGTAACAGTTTGTGATTCTGCCGGTTGCAGTTGGAGACAGCTCATTGCCCCTGGTGGAAGGGGGGGGAGTCGGGACATGGCCGAGACCCCTGCAGTCGTGACAGAGCTCCTCGCTCCACCCATCGTGGAACAGGGAGAGGTTTGGAACCCGAACAACGTTTTTGTGGAACTGGACCAGTGTCTTATACTTGAGAAAAGATGGAAGATCTAAACACACAGTTGACCTGTGTGTTTTTTACTGTGTGGTAATGTCAATACTGATATTTTCAGTATGTGAATATCTTTTGATTTGTAAATACTACTCTACTACTGAAATGTTTTATGCTTAAAGCTATGGTGGGCAATTTATTTTAGAAGCATTTTTTGTCATGTTTGTTCTCTTTCCATCCCTAAAGCAATCAATGGTGTTGTCACATGCTTGTTACAAGCCGTCCAATCATTTAATTCGGCCCCGATTGAGATCATTGGATTGCCTAGCTGTCTGTCTACGTACCTATTCAGCTACCTGCGCCAACTCTTTCCGTGCACTCATTGCGCATGACCGGAGTCTTCCACAAGGCAAGGCTGACCAATGCTTGAGCCAGTGAACTAGTCATGTCTTTTGGGGGAGGTGTTTTCTAGGGAGGCCAGAAGGGAGAGGTGGGATTTTTTTTTTCGGTTGGATACTTAAGAAATCTAGCTGTGGCTGCTTTCTCCAAATTGCCTGCCCTAGCTCTTAAATAATTCTAAAACGTTATCAGGGAAAGTGCCTCTAACCGTAACTAGAAGAAGAGAATGACTTCAATGACTTGCTTGTTCTATCTTAATACAACCACTAAAAACACAAAATAATCATCAAATGATAGAAGTAAATGCAAATAACAATACATTCAACTTGGAAATGAGATGTCATGGATGCTATTGGTTATGTTTATCACAATAGTTGCTAATTATGTGCCAGCTCCCTTCCTGTTTTTTATTGCTTATTTTCTGTTTGTCGAGAACTAACCCACATTCTATTTAGGACTAAATTGGCCCAGTTTGCCGTACAAAGGTCGTTTACCGTCAGTATTAATCAACGGTGGGGAATAGACGCTATCTAGCACACTCTCTCTATTCTAAACAGTAATTGAGCAGAAACAAATTATGCACTTTGCAAAGAGGCACAATTATGGGTACACTAAAAAATCGAAATCCATATCCTTGCAGTTCAATAGTTAAAATAACCTCACATACCCAAACAGAGCACTTAAGAGTGGATATGTATATCTTCTGACCTGCAGCATTCTGTGAGAAGTACGGTTTGCATGACGTTCAAGACCTGCCCTTTATTTACTGATACATTAGTGTCACCGATAACCTCTGTTGGTAAATGAGTCGCCTAAACAGCAGAGACTCCTTTTGCTGACTTTCAACATTTCTCTTAACAAGGAGAGACTATCCAAAATTGTCTTTCTGTCAACATTTCTTTGTAGACGTTTGAGAGAGTCGACAGGTTCTGCATGTGTGTGTGTCTTGAATATGTGTGTGTGTGTGTGTGTGTGTGTTTGTATGTATGAGCATGTGTTAGTGTGTGTATGTTTTTGTTCATGTTGGTGTATGTGTGTGTGTGTGTGAGTATGTTTTTGTATGCGTATGCCTGTGTAAGTGTGTGTGTGTGGGTGTTTTATATAGGTGTATGTGTGTGTGTTAATGTAGGTGTGTGCATGTGTTAGTGTGTCTGTATGTGATCATGTTGGTTTGTATGCATGTTTATGTAGGTGTGTTTGCCTGGGTTAGTGTGTATGTATTTGTTCCTGTTAGTCTGTGTTTGTGTGTGTTTATGAAGGTGTGTGTGTATGTGTGTGTTAGTGCGTATGTATGTGTTCATGTTGTTGTGTGTCTGTGTGTGTGTGTGTGTGTGTTTATGTAGGCGTGTGTGAATGTGTTAGTGTGTGTATGTATGTGTTCATATTGCTGTTAGTTTGTGTGTATGTGTTCATGTTGGTGTGTGAGTGTTTATGTAGGTGTGTTACCGTATTAGTGTGTGTGTATGTGTTCATATAGATGTGTGTGTGTTTGTGTGTGTGTTTATGTAGGTGTGTGACCATATTAGTGTGTGTGTATGTGTTCATGTATGTGTATGTGTGTGTGTGTGTGAGTGTGTGTGTTTGTGTTTATGTTGGTGTGTGTGTGTGTGTGTTTATGTAGGTGTGTGACCGTGTTAGTGTGCGTGTATGTGTTGTATGTAGGTTTGTGTGTATGTGTGTGTATGTGTGTAAGTGTGTGTGTATGTGTTCATGTTGGTGTGTGTGTGTGTGTTCATGTATGTGTGTATGTGTGTGTGTGTGTGTGTAATGCCCCTTTTCCACCGGCGGGTGCGGGTCAGTTCGGTGCGGCTTTCCTGGAGTAGTGAGGGTGCGGTATAGCCCAGCTCAGTTACGGCTCGCGTTTCCACCGCCGACAGTACCCTTATGGTAAGCCGGATGTCGATCGCCGCGGCAGCTACGTAAACATCGTGACATCATAGCAGCGCAACAGTGACCGCCCCCTTTTGGAACGGCTCTGGTTCCGGAAGTAAATTTCCCACTCATTTTCTCCATTGACTTTTCATACGTATTCATTCAACATTATGTA
>OOFG01084366.1:0-11850 GCA_900323295.1 Molva molva
CCACCGCCCACCATCCACCTGGACCCCTCCAGCTGGGCTGTCTGGGCCCGCCGCACCTCTGCTGATACCAGGCTTTGAAATGCAGCCTCTGGTCTCGCCTCACCTCTCTGTCTTCTCACCGCCCACAGATCCCAGCCAGAACCATTCACTGCACACACACACGACACACGTACACAATAGACACACACACACGCGTGTGCACAAAAGACACCCACACACAAAGTAACACACGTACACACACGCGCAAAAAAAAAAACAGCCAGAGGCACAAAGGACACGCATTCACAAAAAAAACATATACAAAAGCCCACACACACACGCGCACACACACACACACACACACACAAGCTGCCAGTGCTACCGGTATATCAGTGAGACAGGCAGACTGAAGCTGCCAGTGCTACAGGAATATCAGTGAGACAGGCAGACAGTCAGACTGAAGCCGTCAGTGCTACAGGTATATCAGTGAGACAGGCAGCCTGAAGCCATCAGTGCTACAGGTATATCAGTGAGACAGGCAGACGTCAGTGTTGTCTCTCTGGGTTAATTCCGTGTGTTGCTCTGCTGGGTGGATGAAGCGTAACATTACCTCATAATAATGGTGTTCATGATGCGTGATATGGGCCTCACGATTAGGACACAAATGGTAATAGCAATTATTTTGCTGCATATTGCGATTGCAACTATTCAAAATGTGTGATCTCAGATCTGAAGATGATGTGAAAATGGCAGATGGTCGATATTAACAGATTTTTTTGTGCCGCTCCAATTCAAATACACAATATTTTATACGCAAAAAGTTACTTATGAAGTAGCTTATGGTTATCAGTATCGGCCAAGAAATGTTATTTCGGTTCATCCCTATGAATAAAAAAAAAAAACTGAAAATCTGAAAATATTGTATAAAACCAAACTAGGGTGCTGGTGGCTTCGGTCTCCACTACATCGCTATGGGCTCAGTCCCTCTGTCTCGGCCCCATAGGGTGCAGTAATGTTTTGAAGCCCAAGCACCGGAGGTGTGCCCTTGATTTAAGCGAACACTAAAGTGAGATGTTAACCCAATTCCCCTCCTGAAACCCTGTGCTCAGTGGCAGACCTTATCTGGGCAGCCGGCTGAACCTTTATTAATTGGTGCTAATAAAGTAGGGAAGGCTTCGGGTGGATTATCTCTCCCTCTCCCCTTCCTCTCGCTCCCTCTATCGAACGTTTTATGCAGTTAATCAAATTCAATGCCATGTAATTTAATTGAAACTGGAATTATTCACTCGTGGTCTTTTGGGCATAACCTAATTCCGGTTATCATTATACTACAGTTATTAAAGTGTCATTTATTTTTCAGAAGATATGTTTAATAAATTAAAACATGGTGTTGGAAATAAGGAGGGGGTTTTTGCCTTACAAAATAAGAATTGTCTGAAACGTCTCCAATTAAGGTCACCTATAGAAGTACGATTGACGATCGTTGTCAGTCTAGGCTGGAAAACAAATGGCTTCAATTAAGTACAACATGACAACACCATCTATAATCTACCTTACAGATGTGTCATCTGCAATGCATTTTGCAAATAACAAAAAGCATGAGCGTGGCCTAGTTTGGAACATAGACATGATTTGTTATGATGTACTCCATGTTCTCTGACATTGCGATGCCCGTCAGCCACATAAATCACCTTCTAGACAGCTCTGGCATTAGTCAACAAACAAAGTTTGTCAGTTCTCTTCTCGTAACCTCATACACATGCACACATTTCAAATGGATGTCAGCGAAAAATGTAGAGCGTGTTACGTTTGAATATTAAATGGCAGCTCTAAATATTTCAACCATGCATACCATTTCGGCAGTCATTTTGAGTCCCCAAATGCCACATCAGTAATTCCGTAAACGACTTAAAGACGTCACACACTCGGGAAGATCAGTTCTCTTGTAGTCCGTCGTCGGATTGGATCACGTCAGGGCTGGTCGAGGGCCGCTGCATACTGAAATGGTCCCCTTTCGCGCCCAATGTGTTGGCAATTCATCACCATTGATTGAAAGCAGCTAGCTGAAAAATGTACTACCCGCTTGGATGACTCATACCGCTGAAGAAGAACAATGGATGTTTTCAATTAAATACAAAAAAGCTGCAATCACACCACCAACGTAAGCAGTAGGTAACGTCAGGATACGCACATCTTCTCCCCCTAGCTCTGCTCAACAACACAACACAGCCTTCAGAGGGTGTCTATCATTTGCATGTCCTAGTAAATAATGAATATTGAGGACTAGGCATGCGGGTGAATTGACTTGCAGTAGTGGAAGTACGGTTGTGGCATGTTGCTTACCATGCTTGTTTTTGGAGGAAGTGATTCGATGTCAATGTAAAATAAGTTAAATAAAAGCAAAAATGTTGCCATACTCTGTTAGCATAATATGGGTGAGGCAGGGGGCCAATGACAAAAATAAAGTCCATTTTAATTTTGTGTAGTCTTTTAAAGTTACTGTGGAAAATTGTCAATGCTTTCCACCCAACACCAAAATCTCCCTTAGACAGAACACACAGTAACCAAAACCTGTTACATATTGTTACATATTGTTACATATGCCCATTAATGATCAGTGATAGTCTTTAAAATCAGTTGACTGGGTAAGTTCGCTCCCCAAGTGATCAAGTGTTGAATGATTCCCAACACTAGGCCTATGAGCTGGTTCAATTAAATCTGTCTCCCACCACCTCTTCCCTTCCAACGAGAGTCATTTCTTGTGCATGAATTGCATTAGCATAGATTACCATCCGTTCCATCCTATTGATTTGCTTTCCTGCTAGATCCCGGTCATCCCCAAGGAGTCTCTGGATCCCAGCAGACTATGGATGGACTCCATGAATGGGACAACAGCCCACCAAGATCACACCGGTCATATCCATGGGCCATTTTAGACATTGGGCTGCAGTGTGTTAGCTCTGTGAAGCTACGAGTTACGAGCGTAGCCTACCATCTAAAACCATATTGAACTGGGTCAAAATATGTAATCTAATTAGTTCATTATTTACCATCAAGTCCTTCAGCAGTTTGCCTTTATCCAAAGTGACTTAGAGTGAAATGAGATGCAGGTCGTTAAGGTGTAGGTAGTGGTTAGGCATCTAGCTTGGAAATGGGCTTCAAAACCAGGAGCTTTTGGCTGCGGGTCATGTATTTATATAGCTGTAGTGGTAGATGAATCGGTATGCAGTAGCAGATGAGTTTTTTGCTGGTTCTCCATGAGTTGTTGTTCTAGTGTTTGTGGTATAACGAGCACAAGGCTTCATGGAAACACTCAGTCAGTGAGACACTGAATGACACTACAGTCCATGGCTGAACGCCATCGAGTCCGTCAGTAGAACCTGACCTGGCAAGGGTCCGGTACACCAGGGGACCCAGCACCGGTCACTTCATCCTATCCCACTCCATCTCTCGTAATATGTTCACAAGTGACAAGAGAAGAACCACTGTTCCAGACTGGCAGACGCCCAGAGGCACACTATGAAAGAAGGGACAGTTCACTCACAGCAAGCCACGACCTTGAATCCTAACCCTACTGGGAGGAAGGCGAGGGGAGCGTAACTTAGCAGACAGACCCTGGGTAAATACTACATGGGCTTGGAGCTAGTCGAAGAGGAAGAAGCAATAACAGTTACAACTGGGGTTTCTTAGTCTCGTCTTCCTTTCACCGATTGTTTTTTTAACAACCTTGTGTATTTCAGCAACGCTTCACTTAGTAGCAGAGCCTCAAAGTGGCCATTAAACTGAACTATTTTAAGAGAAGGACTCTTCTCAAAACACCTTGATGGTCGTTTACTGATTTTAATACTACGATACCCTCCTCTTCACCTTCGTTTACCTTCCAGGTGCTGCTGAAAGCATTGTGCCAAGGGGTTGAACTGAAGGAGAATGGTGATTTAATGACACCATTTTAAAATGCATGAACCCATGCTGATGTAAACTAAACTAATGTAATGTAAAGCTATGGGGAAGGTAATGTAATCTAAAGCAAAAAGTCCACCAAATCCCTCTGAGCAACCCCCAGCACCCACTTTTTCTGAACGACGTGGTCATATGAACATGCTAAATATTCACTATAAACTACCATGTACTGGTATGGGCCACGACAAACAAGCTATGGCCATTTTTAAGTCTATGCTTAGAAATGTGGATATTGGTGCTTCCCTTCGAGCTATTCTTAGCTCGTCTGGTGCTGCATATTTTACAGCTCTGCATATTTTAGGACTGACTTTGTGACATTCAGAGATCCCCAGCTGGCCAACCTCTGACTGAGAGAAATTTCAATATTAAAATGCCCCAGCGCATCAACCTGTCAATCACATGCAGACGTCCGCTTAGAGCTCAAATGTTCTTTGACATTCAGTCGTCTCTTCTTGTGGAAGCGCATTCAAGTGGAGCTCAACCCATCAATTTTAAACTATTCAAACTATAATGTAGTCCTGCAATATCTTAGATCTAGTGTGTGTCTGGAACTTTTATGTTATGATCTGCTGATCTTGGCCAGGAGGACACTCTCTGAATAGAGATTTTGTAATCTCAATGTGACTTTCCTGGTTTTATACCAGATAAACTTGGTCAAATGAAAACTCCAGTGACACTGTGTCGACGTAAATGTGCAGCGGCAGCAGAGTAGCGTGTTGGTTACGACCGGGGGGGGTCTGGGTCCCCTTGTTAGAAGGCTGTGGTACGTCAGTGTACAAGCAGACCAGTCCTTTCCCTGTGGAGGACTGATGTGTTCCCAGTGTTCCCAGTGTTCCCAGTGTTCCCAGCAACCGCCTGTCCACAGCGGTTACCGAGATCTGCCGCTGGACGATACGGTCGGAAACTTCTATCCCGATGTAGGTCATTTATCCCGATGTAGGTCAAATCACGATATAGCATTATTTCTGGTTATTCGATAAATAAATAGTCTATAAAAAATAACCACATGTTAAAGCCTATTTTTTTAGACTCCTGTGTGAATGAAATACTTGATAAATGAAAAGTATTTTCTCATTTCATGAAGAACCTTACGGTTTCAAGTGGAACCATAAAGAAAACATACTGTATATAAATATAGACCTAGCCTACAATATGAAAATGTAAAATATCAAAAGGTAAACATAAAACATCCTCAAGTATATCAGCAGCTCTGGCTGGGCGATATGGACAAAATCAAATATATGTTTGACCAAAAGCCTCGATATTGATATTGTGGCAATATTTAGGGATGACTATTGGAGCTTTCACAAATTATTAACACAATCTGATTTTTGATAAATAATCATCAGTAATCTTGGTATAATGACTAAATGGGTAAAGGCATATAATAGAACAGCTAGAACAGTCTGGTTAGTTCAGAGAGTGACATCACTTTAATCACTGTAATGCAGCATATGTCATATCGCAATATTACGATATCAAAATCTAAGACGATATCTAGCCTCATGTCACCATATATTACGATATCCAAAACTTACGAGGATATCTAGTCTCATATCACAACGTCTATATAATATCGATAAAATTGCCCTACGGGATACTCGTTTGCACCTTGTTAGCGAAACGTTCCCCTGAACCAATCAAATGGCACCATTTATGTGAATAGTCATGGCAAACGAGACAGGAAATTGATTCCAGGGCCCTAAACTGCTGATGCATTGAGAGAAAATAGAGGCAGCCCAATAGGTTTGCATTGAAGGCATAGAGGCCATGCTAACTGCCATTTGTTTCCCAGACACATAAATGTATGCAGCAAAGTAAGACTGGGCAATATGGGAAATTGAATTATTATGGTTATCTATCTATCTATCTATCTAATTATTATTTTTTTTTTTTCTAAGCCAACTGTGGTTCAATACATTAAGGTATCTGGAAACATGAGGATATATCCCTTTCAAACCTCATACTTAATTTGCTGAAGGTCTGGTAGATTGCCCTCGTGAGTAAACGTATGTAGCCCACAAACACGCAAGGTGACCGCATCTGCAAACGACGTTGGACAAAACATCGTCATCCAACGATGAACACATTCATCTCAGCCCAACGCCACAAACACCACCACCACCACCACCACCACCACGAGTGTTATGGGCGGTGATGAGCGAGCAGAGCGACGTGCTGCTGACCTACATATCCCTCGGTTGATGTGGAAAGAAGCGCCGCAGGTCGGCGGAGGTGGCGGAGGATGGCCCTGACGGGCTCCACCCTGACGGTTCTGAACCGTGAGGCAGCAGCCCCCAAAGCTTCAGAGCCGTCATGGTGGAGTGTAGAGCAAGCTGCTCCTCTAGCTCTCCTAAAAGGCTGGTTCAGAACCTTGGTTCTGAACCTTGGTTGTTCTTGATTGTTGGTTCTGAACCCAAGGGAGACGGAGGAACACTGCACTCTGATGGGTTTGAAACAGAACCACCCCCCGGCATGTATACCACCACACCACCACACATTGGTGACAGAAAAAACAACAAGCCGCGGCCCCCTGCAGGGAATCATATTGTCAGAAAACACTGGAGGTTTCTCAGGAGACAGCTCCCGACCCCCTGTGATTAGAGTTGTGCGTCTAGAAATAGCACACAAAGCCCCTTGCTGGAGCAATGGTGATTATGAAGGCACCAAAGGAGCAGTGTGTACGCCTCGCCAATGCTAAGAAATACAATAATCTAAGCAGCCTTTTTTTTGCCTTTTGCAAGCCGTTTCCTTGATGACATTTTAGAGGACTTCCACTCTCTGAAGACAGCTGTATTATACAGATAAATAGCCGTACAGGGAGAAAAATAAATAAAACATATTCCAAGAGTTGTATTGTTCCACCTTGTGTGTCGGTGTAGGTGTATTTTATATATATTTATATTTTTGTGCGGGCTGTGAACCGCTGTATAATAGACACAGATTCTCATTTATTTGAAATCACTTTAAGGCTCGGAGCTGGGGGACAGCTGTGAGGCACATTGGGCCCATGGGAATGGGAATTTGTCTTGCAAACATTCTCCAAATTTAATCTAACCAGACATCTTACAGCAACAAGGTCATTCGTTTTGGATGACTTCTACATTTTGAATCATCGGCCCATGCATCGAAAAGCACCACTTCATGGCCTGTATTTGGTGTTTTTTGGAATATATGTGGTCTTCACATCATTTTACTACCTATATACAAAGGATGACTGAGGATTCCTGCTGCTTTATTGGTAATACCCAATTCCTACTGCAGCACACATTTAGGTCTCTGACCTTAATGAACATCGTCCCTCTGCTGGGAAAGGAAGCGATCCACGAGGGCAGTTAGCTCTCTCTGAAGCATGTCAGTAGAAGGGCACTGCTGCAAAACCTATTTGCAGGCAAACTGCTTCAGGCCGGTCCAGCAATTCCTCCCGTCTTTTGAAGGTTCTTCTCCAGCGCACGAGGGATGGACCGGCCCCCTGGAGTCCACAGCCATATCAATCATACCGATCTCCAGCAACAGAGCTCATTATCCCCGAATCAATGACAGACTCCCAAGGAAAGAAGCCTGTGCCCGACGAATGGCCGAGAAATTGTGCTGCTGTAAGACATTCCTCTCAGGTACCTCGTGAGACCGCAGGTCATATAACCTGCTTTGAATCCTGACATCTGAGAGAAATCTCCATTGTGCAGTCGTTTGAAGGCACCATTAGTTGACTTAAAACAGTGTAGCCTACTACGTGGCCCTAAGTGTTCAATTCCGGGTTATAGTACCCACCATGGGAATTCACAGGCAAACATTTGAATAAGAGCTCACATTAAAAGTGATGAATAATCAGTAATTGATCAGCCAAGGGGTGATTAGAATACAAATAGCTGTGTAGGCCTTGTTGGAAACATTGTTTTCAAGCAACACTGTCTCTATAATTGTAGATTTTACTAGAAGTATAATAGGTAACCTATCCAACATGACAGCCATTACATTTCGATTTGACCTTAGCTAGTGTTTTTTTTTGTTTTTACGAGAACATATATTCGGCACAATTTAGTCGACGCAGATACAAAGAAAGCGTTATGAATAATGTAGTTTGGTGGACATTTCCCTTCTTTTGGTAAATACTTAGTTGCTTGAAATTAAAGTTTGGTGTACATGTGCCTAAGCACGGTATGCAAACAAGGACAGTTACTATAACAAGTTCTTATGACATGTTCCACCACAGTGGGTAAGGCTGAGTGCAGTGTTTCCAGAACAGGATTACACGTAACAGCTATATATATATATTAGGCTATTATTCTGGCTAAGTACAGCTCTTTCCAGTTAATAGTTAGGCCTATTTATGACCCACAAAAGGACACCAAATACTGGCGTAAATGGAACGATCGGAAAAAAAGAAGGCAAATTATTTTATGCAGTAAGCGGTCATAGAGAAAGTATAAAAGTGATGTTATAAACAAGGGGTTGAAAACACAAGGTTGGAGTGTCAACAGAAGTTTACAACAACCCTAAAGTAAATTATTTACAGAACTACCACATCTTTTTGGGTCAGGTAACCCTTTACGATCTACCACATCACGCATCAGAAAGCACACTAAATTAACAAGCCGTCAAGTGCAAGTCAACAAAAATGGACGCCCATGCCAAAGCTACAAATTGTCAATTTTACAAGTAATAACTTTTTGCCAAATGTAGAAAAAGCTTCCATAGTAACAGTCACTGAGGCATGATGGAATCGAGACACAAGGTAATCATCGATGCTATGTGACAGTAGCCTACCTCATCCACTACAACTTTTGTGTATTTTCATGTAAAATAGAGAGATAACATAGTAGAACACATTCACACTAGAGTATGCCCTCTATTTTGCATCCAAAAGGTTTGTTTTGCTAATACAGATAACATTGTGGAGTATAATTCCAATGTAGTAACAAGTGGAGGTTAGCTTGGCGTGACGTGTCGTTTGTTCTGCTTGCTGGTGTACTCGTACATGGCGTCAGCCTGGTTCTGCTGAGAGCCAACGATAACCAAGAGCGATCAGCTGAGCAGAATTTTCCAATGCAGTTAGTTTTCCTGTTAATGTTAAGCTGGGGCAAAGACAGCATATGGAAACACTGGGCTCCTCCAAATGGTATAGAGTTGTAGATCAGTGTCCAACTACAGTTTTAGAGTACAAACACAACAACCACATAGGAAGAGACAGGGATGAAAACTAAAGATTGATTATATACTGTGGAAAAATACTTTTAGGGACTTGCTCTGGAAGCCCACTGCATTGGCAACATGTCCTTTATGAAAATGTAGGTTTTAATCCCAAAAAAATATGCTATTAACAATAAGAAAAGAAAGAATAAGCCAAATAAGCCCGAAAATATGTTCATTAGTTGTTAAAGATGCATTGGATAACTTGACTCGTTAGCGACCTCCTTTGGTGGCAGCATGAAACTCACTCTCATTCAACGTCCAATCAGCCATAGCCTACGTGTTGCGGCTTTTTATGTTTTGACAGCAACTTGTTATGTTCCTTTTTTTACTTTAAGCTTTTTAGCCAAACTATTGATCATTGGGTACTTGCAGTGTCTGATACTCATTTTAGATTTATTTGTTATGTCTGTAGCCTAAACTACATCACCACCCATGACACAGTATTGTATTCCCTCTTCGTGCATTATACTGTGTTTTACAGCACGAATGTCATTAGCCACTGTCTTAGGTTATGGCAGTGAGTGGATATTATGGCGTTGTATAGACCAAAAATAGAAATTCTAAGTTAAAGTGCAACAACATGAAACGAGCGTTAAGAACAATTGTGATGTTGTAATGGCTGGATGGTGTCCAAGCACTATCTAAGGTAATTCAAATATGTTACACACATTTACATTAAATTGTATTATTCGTATTGCGATCAAGCCGCCATACAAAAGCAGCAGCAACACGAAACATGTTCAACCGGAAGCAAGAAGCTAACTCGTTCTAGTTAACCTAGAGAGTAAGTCAGATAATTAGGTAATAGGCCTACTGAACACATGCTGAACAGGTTACTGCACAGACAGATTCGCGCATGGGAAGAAAAGGCAACTCATTCAATAACCTGTTACCACCTATTCAATGATTTTATTGCTGCCAAAATGTATAATAATTTATCAGATTTTTCAATCTGAAACAAGTAGTTAACTTTACACATGATGAAATTACCATGTTGGGTTTATTAGGATGAATGGTATTTTCTGTTTAGTGGGAAATCAACTCAAGATCTTGAAAGAAGGACAAAAACGTAGCTTGGCTTAAACCAGCTGTTTTTACTATTTGTTGCTCCCTGCCTTATGCTATATATTTTACTAGGACTACTTTAACACGAGGTTAACGGTGATATCGCGGTAACGGCTAATAAACAGCTGGAGGGATGCTCGCTTCCCAGCATTATTCATGCTGCAGAAACACCGAGTTTTTAGCCTACGCTCTTTCAGCGTCTAAACAGCTTTCCTTTACTCTTTTAATTACGCCGTGTTCTGCCATCGTTTCCCTAATTTTACGATTGGTCTACTTCGGCAACATGGAAATTGGCTATTACCGAGCCGATATTTTGCCCAATTGTACGTCTGCATTTCAAAAGAAGACGGAACCGTCGTCTTTTGAAATAGCGCTTTACAAAACAAGTGTTCATCAAGATGCGCCTGGTGCTTGCCACCTGTATGGGGGGGCTGCACCGTATCCTCATGTAAGACATATCACCAACACGGTCATTCCCCCCTCATCCTCACCAAATGAACGTGTCCTAACGTTACCTTTCCAGGAGATGGATAGGGTCGTAATCTCTCCTTTCTCCTGATGCAAATGCGATGTCTTTCGGTGAGTCACATCTGGCTGTAGTCCGCAAAAAAAGTCGTTTTCAGTCCCCGCAAGCCCAAACTGCACAGGGTTCCAGGAGCCGCGTCAACATCAACTTAACGGAGTGAGCTGGAAGATGATCAACCTGAAAGTATTAAGTAACACTATATCGCCACAGCTGTACTCCCAATGTATCTTTGTCTCGGTGGTAAAAAGATGAAAACACGTTATCGACGTGCTCTGCAAAAAAAAACACGTTCACATCCGCCTCTCAATACTGACCATCCACGACGCCACGCTTCCACAAACGAGACGGATAAATGTTAGTTCATAGCAATGTCTTCCCGTCAGGCGCGAGGGTTGGAGGAGGCATGACTGTCGCGCGTGCACACACCCTCTGTTTCCAGGCTCGCGCGCCGAGTACGACGTTCACACGGCCAATTCCGCGTGGCAGTGGGAGTAGACGGTAGCATTATAGAGAAATACACTAAATTCAATGGAACAAGGTCGAAGATTTTTGATAAGGCGAAATATTGTCTCTCATTCATGCAAAACTGCACGATGTGAACTCCCCATATGGGAAAAAAAACAACGAGTCGGGGTGAACTAACAATGTTAACATCTCAAATCATGCTGATCTCGCACCCAGTTGCTACTCACTGAAATAGAACAACGCTTTGAGAGTATCCAACAAAAAATGCATTACCACAATGAATTCATGTTTTGTTTGATCAAATTAAGTCTTGTTTTTCTTTTATTATAAATTGCACATTTCCCTTTAGCTACTCGCTATTGTTCGTGCGCGGAGCCTGGGTTTCATTGACATTATTCGACACGTTACGTGTTAAGTCTTCCTCCCTCAGTGACTCTGGAAGAAGGGCCATCTTCCCTTGGGCCTAACGCTGTACCGAGTAAGACAACTAATAAGCCCAGAGAGAGAGAGAGTGTGTGTGTGTGTGTGTGTGTGTGTGTGTGTGTGTGTGTGTGTGTGTGTGGGTGTGTGTGTGTGTGTGTGTGTGTGTGTGTGTGTGTGTGTGTGTGTGTGTGTTCGTTTGTCAGACTTTATTGCTGTGTGCGTTTGTGTGTGTGAATGTG